>CAJVRN010000015.1:6897500-7165000 GCA_911728415.1 Lagocephalus sceleratus
ACCCAGGGGTCTGCGTCTTTGGTTTTCTGACTATTTAAGATTTTGCTCTCTCTTTTCAGTCCATGGTTGCAGCCTGTGTTACCTGACACAATCCCACTGAAGACGTTTGACTTCGCCATTGACTCAGATCGTTTCTGTTGTCTTTAGCAGTCTGCTCCTGTAAAGCCAGTGGAGATCAAGACCCAGTGCTCAGGGACACGCATGGACCCAAAGATCTGTCCTGCTAATCCCGACTTCATAGCCTTCATCAACAATAACGACCTGTGGGTCGCCAACATCAAGACTGGGGAGGAGAGGAGACTCACGTTTTGCCACAAAGGTCTGAGTCTTGATCACCATCTTTACCCCCCTCTGGCCTCTACTGAAGCACTACTCTTGGAATCATAAATGTGATCTTCTCCCCCAATGATTTACATATCCTCCAGGTGTTGATAGTGTGAAGGAAGACCCAAAATCCGCCGGGGTCGCCACCTTTGTCATCCAGGAGGAGTTTGATCGTTTCACGGGATACTGGTGGAGTCCTTCAGCTGTGGAAGGTCAGCGACCTGTGGCTTAAATACGCTGTCTCGCATGAATGATGCCCTGGCATCAATAGGAGGTCACATTCAGCACATTCTCATTTCCGAGGTGTTGCCTCAGGATATTTTTAGATACATTTCGGTCCCAGCGTGTGTCTGCATCTGCTCCTTTTGTTATATTTGGGCTCGCACTCCGCGATGACTGACGAGCGCTCCCCCCCGAACAGGCTCTGACGGAGGTAAAACGGTGTATCTCCTGTATGAAGAGGTGGACGAAACCGAAGTGGAGATCATTCACGTCCCCTCCCCAGCTCTGGAGGAGCGGAAGGCAGACGCATACAGATATCCCCGCACGGGTCTGTGCAGCCCTGTGGCAGCATCCTCTAACTCTGCTGGTTTAGAGCCCGACCGCACCCCTCTCATCTCACCTCTTAATGCGTTCACAGGTAGCAAAAACCCCCAGGCGACCATCAAACTGGTGGAGATAAAGACGGATCATCAAGGAAGAGTGAGTCTCGCCTCGCCTCTCCGCGGTTTCCCGCTGCCTCGCGATGACTAAACGGTCCCAACGTGTCTGCACTTACAGATCGTGAGCACACAAGATAAAGAATTGGCCGTCCCGTTCACCTCCCTGTTCCCAGGCACAGAGTACATCGCCAGAGTGGGTTGGACGAGCGACGGCAAATAGTGAGTCGCGCGGTCAAAGGCTTGGCCGACCCGATCCGCCTGCTCTTTCAGAAGCGCGACTGAAGCCTGTCTCCGCGTTTGCCCTCTTTAGCGGCTGGGCGGCGCTCCTGGACCGCAGTCAGAGGAAGCTCCAGCTGGTGCTGCTGCCCCCGGCCTTCTTCATCCCCGTGACGGACGACCCGGCCCGGAGGCAGGAGAGCCTGGAGGGCGTGCCCAGCAGCACGCAGCCTTACGTCGTCTACGAGGAGACCACCGACGTCTGGATTAATGTAGCTCTTTTTGGATTTAAGGGCATTTATTGTCTGTCTTCTCCAGCCCCCCCGCCTGTTGGTTTACCAACTGCCTGCTTCTTTTTTTTTCTTTCTATAGGTTCATGATATATTCTATCCGTTTGTTCAAGCGACAGAAGACGAGTTCACCTTCATTTGGGTGAACGAGTCGAAAACAGGTTTCAGCCATTTGTATAAAATCACGTCCCTGCTACACCCGGGCTGTCACTGTTGGGCAGAAGACTATCAGCACACGGAGGGTAGGCGACGGCGCCGCACCCGAGCCTTCAGTGAAGACGCTTCTGTTCACGTCATCCTCTGTTTCCATAGGAGAGTTCAGATGTGCAATCAAAGAGGAGGTCACACTGACGAGTGGGGAGTGGGAAGTCCTGGCCAGACACGGTTCCAAGGTCAGTGGGTCCATCTGGTAGGTCTACGAGGACTGTCGACACGTGGTTCAGTAAAGCATCTCCGCTCCTGTCTTGACCTCACGTCCCGGCTCTTTCCCCCTGGTCAGATCTGGGTGAACGAGTCGTCCAAGTTGGTGTACTTCCAGGGCACCAGAGACACCCCCCTGGAGCATCACCTCTACGTGGTCAGCTACGATTCCCCCGGAGACGTGGTCAGATTAACGAAGCCCGGCTTCTCTCACAGCTGCTCAGTCAGCCAGGTAAGAACAAGTCGCCGCGGGTCTCGTTTCGACGCCAACGGAGCCGACGCGCTTCGTGTTCTCAATCTATCCCCCCTCTCCCCGCGGCAGAACTTTGACTTCTTCGTCAGCCACTACAGCAGTGTGTGCACGCCTCCCTGTGTCCACGTTTACAAACTGAACAGCTCAGAGAGCGACCCCCTACACATAGTTCCTGAGTTCTGGGCCAGCATGATGGAATCATCAGGTAATCGCCGCTCCTAGAGGAACGCACATTTTAGAAGTTATGCAGACCTTTATTTACATAACTCGGCCCGGTTGACTCTTGAAGGTTGTCCGACTATCTCTGGCTTTATTTTCGGAACAATCGATGCAGTCTTAAAGGGAAGGTTGCCCTTGGGCTTTGATTAGATCAAGGTCGGTTACTTTGGACCGCGAAGGCGGTCACTGTGGGCACAATCAGACAATGCAAGGTTCTTGTGTGCGCTTTTGTGTTTGCTCTGCTGAAAGTAACTGAGAACCCCTCTCTGTCCTTCAGGCTGCCCGGGAGACTACAGTCCACCTGAGATCTTTGACTTTCAGGGGAAGTCCGGCTTCCAGCTTTATGGGATGGTGTACAAGCCTCACAGCCTGCAGCCTGGCAGGAAACACCCGACAGTCCTGTTTGTGTACGGGGGCCCGCAGGTCTGTAGATGCTGCTCATTACTGCTGAGCTAATTGTTGGTTCAGTGTTTTTATAGTGCAGAATTTAAGTACATTTTGAGTTGTTGCGTTGCTGTTACATTAAAAATAAGTAATGAAGCATTTGGATATGCAGGTGCAACTGGTGAACAACTCCTTCAAAGGGATGAAGTACCTTCGGCTGAACACGCTGGCCTCTCTGGGCTATGCCGTGGTCGTCATCGATGGGAGGGGTTCGTGTCAGCGGGGCCTCGAATTTGAATCTGCACTGAAAAACAAAATGGTGAGCGCTCGGGGAACGGGAAGCATTTGAGCGTTTAAGAACTGGGGGTGATGACATTTAATTGGTTTCTCCTCTTCAGGGCCAGGTGGAGATTGAAGACCAGGTGGAGGGGCTGCAGTACGTGGCCCAGAAGTTCAACTTTGTGGATCTGAGCCGAGTTGCCATTCACGGCTGGTCTTACGGGGGTTTCCTTTCTCTCATGGGCCTCATCCAGCGACCTAATGTCTTCAAGGTAAAGATGCTTTTTGCTCCTCTTCCCTTTCGGGTTTAAGTGTCCATGTTTAGAAAAGGGGCGGTGGATGTTAACCTACATTAAAATTAAGGCTCTGTTCTTGTTGGATGACACCCACAGCGGGGAGCCTGTAGTTACCACTTGCAGCCACGCGGTGTCGCTGTTACACAGCTTTTTGCAGAGCTCGTTCGGTAACAATACAGGTTTTTATAAGGAGAACCGCGGCCATATTAAATACTTTTGAGAAAGAAAAACAAACGTAGGAACTCTCCTGTGATGTTAATTTCCGTATTTGTATTTCTCCGGCAGTTGGCGATTGCAGGCGCTCCGGTGACTGTGTGGATGGCGTATGACACGGGCTACACAGAGCGCTACATGGACGTGCCTGAGAACAACCAGCAGGGCTACGAGGAAGGTTCTGTGGCCTTGCACGTGGACAAGCTGCCCAGCGAGTACGTGCACACACGGCCAGCGCTCGGCTTGGGCTCCAAGAGCCCCCGCGTTCGCATGTGGACGCTCTGTCCTGAATCAGTGTGGAAACTATGTTGTTGTGCGACATTATCACGTATGATGATCCTTGTCATTGCAGGCCCAACCGTTTGCTAATTCTCCATGGATTTCTAGACGAGAATGTGCACTTTTTTCACACCAATTTTCTAGTGTCACAGATAATCCGTGCTGGCAAACCGTACCAGCTTCAGGTTAGTGTCGGAATCGCCGCACTCACATCCAGATGGCTGCTATATTTTGTGTGGTTCTGACCAGAATATGCCCCCCCCCTCTCTTTTCTCAGGTATACCCAAATGAGCGACACAGTATTCGCTGCCCAGAGTCTGGAGAGCACTACGAGATAATGCTGCTGCACTTTCTACAACAATACCTCTGAAATGTCACAACAGGGGCGAAGTGAAATCCTGTTTCCCCTCTGTCCTTTTTTACCCCTTTAGCTCACATCAACCATCCACCCCCCCCACCCCCCCAAAAAAAAGAGAAACCCACCCTATCCTCTAACAGCAGCCCCCAGGGTTTATTATCGCCCCTATTAACTTACCACCTGACTTCACCTCTCCTCTTCTCTCTTTTGATGTGTCTTCTGTTTCTTGCTCTCTCGCCTCCATATCCCCCCCCTTGAAAGGTCTGGGGTGGCTTTACGAGCAAAGACATTCAGCTGAACAAAGACGAGGACACATAGGAAAAAAAAAAAAAAGCAAAAAAAATTGCAGGCTGTGTCACATGACTCATCGCCCACTCATGTCTTCACCTCCGCGACTGTGACGGACTTTGCCAAACGTTTTTGTGTCGTTATTGATTTTTGTTTTTCTTCACTTCAGTGAGCAGTAGGAACGAGATTACTGATATATTTACTGATGGAAAATGCACACAATCACTGTCATCAGCTTCCACTCTATACGTCTAACTCCCGCATAATTAAATTAACAGTATTCATATCAATATCCATGCATAGATTCTGCAGTCCTGAAGAATAATCTCTTCATCTGTCCATTTATTTTAAGTGTGTTGTTTAAAATAAAGCATTTTATGGATTTTTATTCCTTTTTTTTTTTTTTTTTTTTAAGCGAGTGCCGTCTGAAGCTACTCCTTGACATTTTTGTGCTCATTTCTCCCCTCATGTCACACCGCTCAAAATGTCTGTTTGCCTTCTTAACACATAATTTATATTTGCCAAAGTACCTCTTGACTCTCGTTCATGCTGGTATTTCATTTTTTACTGCAATAGAGACAACAGGAGGGTGAGCACCAGAGTCTTACAACAGCTTTGTACCACCGAAAAATAAAATTTGTACATGGTAATAAATAAATGTATGGATCAATCACAGGCGCTGGTTCCGCTGCAGTTTTCCTTTGCGTTCACGTTTCCCCTTCGTTTGTTTGTTCTACCCAGAGCAGCAGGTAAAAGTGCCCCCCCCCTCCGCAGCTTTAATCGACTTTCGCCAGATAATCGGTGGCCTCGGCGGATAAGTTGTGCCGGGGCGCCGTCACGACATCAGCTGCAGAGGTTGAGCCCTGGCCGGGATCAGGGCCCCGGGGATCCCGGCGGGCTGGAGCGGGCCAAACGTTCTGGCTGCCAGGGAGGGAGAGCGCGTCGGGCTGAGGAATTCGAGCTGACACCTCCCGAGGTTTGATTCCAGATAAAGCGGCTAAGCTCGATAAACTGGCTTAATTGCCCACGCGGGTAGTCGTTCATGGTGAGACGCGCACCGATTCGAAGGTAAGTTATCTGATGTGCTCTTGTTCTGTTGATGTTTTTGTTCACTTTCTATATGACAGACAAAAGGCGTGTTTGACTTTAAATCACTTTAATTGGCTTGTTCTAGCCCCCAGGAAAGAAAGACTTAAAAAATATACACCTGGTTAACGTAACAATATAAATTACAAACGGGCAGCACTGTAAAATACACACACTCATTTTTGTGCAGCGTTTAAATAAGACGACTGAACACCTAAAGGACGATCAAAGCTGTCGTAAAAAAAAAACGTGTCTCGTATCAAAGTGAGTCAATATGACCCAAAACAAGCTAGAGAAACTTTACAAGAACAGACTTCAGGTTGAGAAACGTCAGTATGATCAGTGCCCGCCAACCAACCTCTAGACATCTTAACACAGTTTCTGCGTCATAATCCCAGTTTACAGTGATTTATTCCTTTACATAATGCCTTTGAACGCACAGCTCACGTTTGCGCGACCTGATCAAATCTGCGTTTGGTCCGCGCTCGAGGCGTCGACAGCTCGTCCCGGGGGGGGGGGGCCCTTTCTTTGGGTTTAGCCAGTTGTGCGTGCTTTGGGGAGTGGAGCACTGGCCGTCCCGGATGGGACTGTTGACACGCTCGGGAATCATGGTTTACAAAACATGCGATAAGTTGTGACTTGCTTCAGATTATCTCGGGCACAGCAGACGCGCTGGGACTCGCCGGGCGGATCCCTCCAACGTCTGCGGACCTCCGCGTGGATTTCCACCGCTGCTTTAATGGTTCTCTCTCTGGTCCCGTACTGGAACCCAGGACTGGAGCTGGAACTCGTTCAATGTGAGGGCCTGGAGTGAGATCTTCCCACAAGGAGACAACCGGGCAAAAAGGGAAACCTCATCCACCGAGGAGGAGAAGAGCGAGGAGTCTGGAGTCGACTCCCCTCCCTCCCGCCTCTTTGCTTTGGGACCGGTTCTGTTTGGGTCTCCCTCCTCCTCACGACTTGCTCTGGATGGAAGCGGGGGCGACCATCATCACGCTGGTCTTCAGGGGGTAGTAACGGCCCCTCCAGCTCTTCCAGAAGATCCCCTGCTTCCTCTGGTGCCGGTGCTTGGGGGGCGGGCTCTGGAAGTACCTGCCGTTCAGGTTGGAGTGTCCGCAGCTGCTGAACCACCAGCCACCTGGGGGGGGGGGGTCCGAGTCAGCTTCACTTATCGAACGAGTGCGCCCCCGCCTGGAGCCCAGGACGTCGACGGTTTACGTACCGGAGAGGTGCTTGGCGCAGTTGGTGTCGTTCTTCAGGTCGTTGTCCTGGTCGCGGGTGGAGAAGGGCAGCCCCCCGACGGCGCCCGCCCCCAGGGAGCGCTCCAGCGGGCTGAAGGCGCCGTCTTTGCGGACCTGGAGCGAGTACTTGGTCTCCTCTCCGCCCAGGCTGAAGGGGAGCTTCACGTCGGCCACGTCGCCGTTCCAGTCGGCGAACCTGAGGTTCAGGACGTAGCCGCCGTTCTTCACGATGGAGTGGATCTTTTCCAGACCCAGCCAGGACTCACCTACACAGGGGGGGGTCGTGAGGCCTTGTGTGTGTGTAATTGGGGGGTGGGGGTGTGAGCAGAGCTCGAAGTCTGAAAGAGCATTTACCGTTCAGGCTCCCGAAGCCCCTCACGTAGGCCTCCCACAGCCGATCGAAGTCCACCGAGCCGTCCTGACGTCTCTGTATCACCGTCCACCCGCCATCTGGACGCAGAACCCAAGAGTCAGAGTCAGAGCCCGGGGGGGGGGCGCAACACGACCAAATCGAACCACGAATTCAGCCATCTTACAGGGTGTCATTTCACAGAAGACTTTAAAGGGCTCTGCGCTTCCCGGCTGGATGGTGTAGACCCCGCTGGTGGTCTCTCCCCTCAGGAACAACTCGTGACAGTCGGAGGCCGTTTCTAGAAGAGGAAGGGGAGTATTGTTTGATTAACAAGGTTCAGCTCCGTCAATCAGTCTGTTTTGTTTTTTTTAACCGCTGACTGTTTACACGCGGCAAATTCAGAGAGAGGGGCCCGATCTGTCCGCTGCTGAACTTTGATCAGCGGGAAAATAGGCCAAAGGGATCCTTCTGGTTCCGCACAGGGATCCCAGCGATGCGGTTTGGGAGCACTTCGCCTTGCTCCGCGAGCAGCAAGTGTCCGCAAGCCCAAGTATCAGCACTTATCAGCGGGTCTGCAGATACCCACGTGCCTCACGTCCAGCCATAACACGGGGGGGAGAGGGGGGACCTCAGTCGTGGATATAAATATAACCTTTATCCCAGTTCCCAAGCGGAGTCAAGCAGGCTATTTAGTTACACACTTTCTACCCTCCCCCCCACCTCCACTCCCACTCCCCACTACCCTCCCGTCACATGCACAACAACAGGTCTGTGACGTAGGCGTGCATGGCTGGAGCATGCACAGGGAGTGATCACACGCTGGTGAGGGGTGCAGGGAGACACTGGAGAAGGCATGCTACGAGGGGAGGGAGGGAAGGGGGGGGTAATGAGGCATGGGGCAGACCTCGTGGATGACATCACTGACCCATGCGCTTGAATGGCTTCACTCACGTGCACACTGGGATCAATAAGTCGTGTTTCTACATCTGTTCACTCTAAAAGGGGCAACGTTCGGGGGGGGGGGTGAGGTCAGGGGTTCTCCTGAACTTTGGCACACTTCTCGGTCACCACAAAAGGACGTGGACGTGGTGGCGTTTGTGTTTGTATTTATCTGGTCGAGGGAGGAGAAAAGAGGAGGAGGGATTCAGGGGAAAGGTTGCTCATTCTTGAGGATGCCACGCTTTGTTTTGCAGCCAAAAAAAAAAAAAAAAGTCTGTACAAGGGTCGCAGATAGATTTAGAAGGACTTTTCCCGTGTCTCCCCTTTGTTCCTATAGCTCAGCGGTATGATTTCCGACCCCGGGCCTGCAGCGCAGCAACATCTCTGCAGTAATCTGGCTGATCCTGGCTGAACGCCCTGACAGACCAGAGAACTTTCCCCGAGTTGAGACGTTGCCAAACTTTTTTTTTTTTTTTTTTTTACATTCGCTCTCATTTCTTACACCCCGCTGATGTCAGAGCTCAGAGAGCTGTTTGCGGTTTCCACCAGGCTGCCCGAACTCAACTGTTGCCTCGGTCAGGTTCACCTTTCACCCAAATCTGTGGGGCAAGTGAAGCGCTCGGGCCTTTGGGTGGGGGGTGGAATCGGATTCAGCTCAATCGAATGGCGTCATTAAAATCTGTGCGTAAAAGCGGCCGATTCGGGCGTCATGCCGAGAAGCCGCGTGATGCCGAATCGACGTTTCCTTCACTTTAATTGCTGGTGATCGTTTAAGCGTCTTTGCTGACCGAACAGATGGGCCACCACATTTGGCGTCAGATTCTGTCAAGTCGACTTAAAGGCAGAGCCAAGAGGGGATTTCAGACGCCTTCGGGATTTACTTACCGACGGGTGAGTCGCTCTGCTCCGCGGACGTGTCGGTGCCGCTGCTCTTTCTCGACTGCAGCACCTGGAAAAGCCCCAAAAACGCACCGTGAGACCGAGGAACACATCGGGGGCGATTCAATACCGAGAATATCGTGTTATGCGTGGACAAAAGAAAACTGCGCTGAAGCGTCCCCGCACCTGACTCTGCAGCGTCCTGATGCGCACGTTCTGCTTGTCGAGCTTCTCCTGCTGGAGTCTGATCCGCTCCAACAGATCGTCGATGCGTCGGTTCTGGTTCTCCATCATCACCTAAGGAAAAGGCGCGACCTTATTAGCCGTCTCATTCCTCACAGACGTGTGCGTAAAACGCAGCCACGGCACCCGGATGCCGTTAACCGCGGCTCATAAGGGCCGTGAGGGTTTAAATAAACACGGGCTGATGGCTCCAGACACATTCTCACGCTTCACAAGACACCGATTGTTCTTTTAAACCGACCGCGACGCGGTTATGTAACCGGTCTGCGTGTGGGATTTTTCATCCCAGCCGGCAGACTTCCAGGTTCGTCGCCACCGCTGGAGGTCCAAGCCCCACATCTGTGCGGAACCCTTCACGGGCTCTTTTAGATCGAATGCGCAGGCCTCGTCGTCTCGGGGCCTCCCCTGCAGCCGCGCACGTACTCCACGTTCCTCATGCACGGCGGGTAACCAACCCCCACCCCTCGACGATAAATCTGCGCGCTTGGGTGTGAGGTCGTCGAGCGCAGACAGAAACTGTCACCAGTCGCCTTCGTGACGACAAGTGTGAGCTGCGGAGGGTCTGAAGCCTCGTGCGGAACTGACCTAACTTATTCCGTGCTGCAAACAACCCCGGGGCAGACGCGTGCGTGTCCTCACCTGGATGTTGCGCGCATCGCTGCTGTTGGTCTTGGCCTCAGCCTCCACGTCGGCCAGCATCCCGCCTCCCTGCAGCATGCTGTCCACCCTCTCCTCCAGCCGGCCCATCCTCTCGCTCATCGCCCTCCTCTCCAGCTGCATCTCCTCCGCCTTCTCCCTCAGCTCGGCGGTGACGTTGAGCAGCTGCCCCTCTCTGTCCTCCAGCTCCCGGGCTCGGCTCTTCAGAGCCTCCCCCTCCGCCCGCAGCTTCTGGCCCTCCTTCCCCAGGTCCGTGACGGTGCGGTTGAAGACCTTCAGCTTGGTGGAGACGTCCCTCATCTGGACTTTGGTTTTGTCCACGTGCTCCTTCAGCCCCTGGCCCAGCTGCAGCAGCCCGTGGGCGATGACGTTCACGTCGTCCCAGGCCGCGTACTGGACGCGCTTCTCCTTGGACGCGCCCCCGGCGGCCGAGCCCCCCTTCCTGTCGAAGGGGAACCCCGCGGCGGCGAGCGCCGCCAGGCAGAGGCTCAGGGCGGCCAGCGTCGTCTTCATCTTGGTCCCGAACGGTCTGTTCTCCAGCTCGCAGGTGCGCGCTTCGACGTCTTGGGTTTTCTCGAGCTCAGGCTCCTGCCTGGAAGTCCCTCGGCACTCTTATATAGTTTCGCAGCCCTGCCTGTCATTGGCCGGCTGACGGGAGGGAGGGGTGCGCTCACTCTCAGGTTTCTGTCCCTCCTCCACCCCCCCACCCTCCTGCTCCACACCCCCCCTCTGTTAACTATTCATGTAAGACTCGAAGGAAGGACGCGATGTAACGCAAAGATAGACTTTCATATCAGCGGGATATGCGCACCGTGGAGGGTGTGTGTGTGTGTGTGTGTGTGTGTGTGTGTGTGGGGGGGGGGTAGAATAAACATGCGAGAGGTCCCAGTGAAATGCAAATGTGTCCCTAATGCTCAATCAAAGGCAGATAATCCTCTCATCTCCAGGAACACCCCGAGACGAGAGTGATGACCGCAGGTCTGCGGGGGTCCAGCAGCTCGTTTGATGTGCTTGAAAGCCTCGTTTGAACCGACAGAAACGAAACCGGATTGCGCATTCACGCGCGCACGCGCATCAATCAAAAGCGAAAGAGAACTAATCTGCGGAGAGATCCTGCGTCAGCGGTCGGCCACATTCTTGGGGTTTCGTGCTCTGAAACAACATCTTGTTGTTCCGGAGTCTCTCGGAGCCCAGACGTGACCCGAGCGGTCACATTTGAGCAGATCGATTCATCTTCGACGTCTCGATAGTCGAGGCAAACAGACATTGAGGACACGGGTGAACGTCAGTGTGCGCTTAGAAAAGTGTCCTTCTTATCAGCAACCAGGGGTTGGGACGAAGCGTCAGGATCTCTCCTAATCTCGGATGAAGAATGAATGAAGTCAGTCCGCCGTCGAGAGCGCGTCAGCGGCGCGCTGACTGTGAGAACTGGGTGAAAGTTCATCACACACACACACACAGACGCGCACACACACCCGCGGATCCTCCGCACGTACCGCTCGTATTGGCCGTACGCGATCCGGGGCCCCGGTCACGAAGCTGGAGCCAGTTTAACCCCCTCCTGCCCGGGGCCCAGACTATGTAGGTGAAAGGTAACTGGGAGACTGCTGACAGCCCGGCGAGGACAAACCGCGCGGCGGAATGGCGCGCACGCCTGGAATGCAACAAGCGTCGCGTTTATTCCCTCGTTCGTACCCTCAGATCGCGGCCTGGCTTGATTTCCAGCGCGCAGGGTGTTTTTGGAAGCGTTATTTATCTCCCCCACAGACCGACAGATGCGCTTTGGTCGGGCCGGACCCGCCAGAACGTCCACAGGTGAATCACAGACGTAAAACCCCGTGATCGTCGTGACTGTACACGTATTAAAAGAAAAAGCAGCTCTTGTGCAACCCCGGGCTGTTGTTGGCGTCGAGCTTTATAGATCTGAAGGCGTGTGTGTCTTAATTTATAGACTGACGCCTGCGTCATCGTTTCTTTAGGCCAAGTTCCAAAGGTCTTGGTTGCTTTTTGAGCAGTACAGTTGCATCTTGGCCTTTATCTTTCTACTTTACTGCGTTTACGTGTTGCGTAAACGTTCATATGCGCCACTTTTCTATGGAAATTAAACTTGTTATTAAAAATATGAATTAATTATGCATGCTCTTTATTTATATTTAATGAAAGTAGGAGGCGTGTGAACTTGTAAAGCTCTTAAGTGAAGATGGGGCGGATGAGTTGAAGACTCAAAGGAGTGTTATTTCCACCTTCGGAAGACGATGGACAATAGTTGTCAGGGAAAACGACAGTAATTTGTTTGCGTCAGCGGGGACTTGCTTGAACACGCAGCTCCTGCTCTCCCCAGAGCCGCTCGCTCGTTCCTGCAGTTGCACCAACGCGCAGCTGCTCGTTCGATTTCCCAAAATGGCCTCTTCCATCTGGAGCGCCTCCGCGGCCTTTTACCCAGATTCCAAACTCGGAACATCTGGAAGTCCCAGAGCGGCCCTCAGAGCCGGCCGCGTTGGAAGGAGTGGAAAGAAAAAGGCGAAGAAAGAAAGAAAGAAAAAAAAAACAGGTGCCAGAACTGGTTCCCATACGCGATATTTGTCGTTTGGGACTTTTTTTTTTCCCCCCATTTTATTTTTAATTTCTTTCCTCAGCTGTTTCCATTTGCGCTCGCCAAAACTCCCGTTTGGATCTGTTCCACTGGAGTTCATAAAAGAATAGATTCATAGCACATGTGCACACACGTCCCTATGAAAGAGAGAGACTCGTGTTTTTAGAAATCCTTAAACCAGAAACCTAAAATCTCTGCACGTTAAAAAGCTGCGGGATTTTTTTTTTTTGATACTCTTCTGCAACATTGATATTTTTCTCATCAAACCGCTGACGTCAGACAGAAATGCAGATTAATGGGGAGGGTGTGTGTGTGTTTATGTGTGCAAATAAACATTTATTTGCGCAAAAGAATTTTTAAAATGTGCAAAGATTTGCAAGTTTCAGCCACAGGGAGCGAACTACTGCCCCCTGGTGGTGGAAAGGGGGAGCCGTTCTTTTCCAGTGGCTTTAGAAAACGCACCAAAAATACACTTTTAATAACCATACCCTCAAGGTCTGAGTATCTACTGATGCGGCATATGTGGATTTGATTAAAGTCATTAGGTAAAGTGAGTAAAACATGCAGTATTTCCTGTGAAGGGAGTATGAGAGGAAATACGCCCTCAATAGGTGTTCTGTTTTTCAGGCCGTGATAATCCACTGAACGCACGCACGCTCAATGAAATCCTGCTGTCCTGGGAGGCCCCGTGTGATTGATTTCAGCTCAAGCGGAGCGGCCTCTGAGAATATGAGAGACTTCCTGTGAGGGCCCCGATGCGCCGGCCTTGAGCGGCGGCGCTCCTGCTTCTGCTATGGGAGGACCCCCCCTGGAGTTCCCATGGAGGACGTTTGGCTTTTGCCTTTTAATGCCGCAGAGACGTTTAATATCCGCACGAGCTTCGCTGGCGTAGCTCAACGCCAAACAAACCTTTGACACGGGTTGCGTAAGACGCGATCGAGTCTGCCCCAGTGGCCTGTTTCTGCAGCCCACCCACACCTACGGCGTACGCGCGTCCCCTACGCATTCTTCGCATGTCCGTCTCTGCGTGCACATGCGCCGACACGTGTCGGAGCGGAGAGATGGATGCGTTCCTCGGCTTATTGGTATCTGTTTGCTGCGAGAAACCTTCTGCTACGCCGGGCTGGTCATCGTCGGTGCGCCTGTTTTCCATCCTCCGGGTGCCGTCTGAGCTCTCCCCACCGTTTAATTCGCGGGCTCAACGAGGGGCCCAGCTGTCGGGAAGCGGAGAAGAACAGAACATACGCGTTTTACAGTACCGTAAAATACAAAAGAGGCACGAAAAGAAAAAAAAAACGCAGATGTGGGCCTCCTGCTCGACCTTCAGGCCTCCACTCGGGGGGAGAAAGACTCCAGACCGGGTGTGTGAGCAGAGATCTCTATGATTCCTCTTCATGAGTTCATTTTAATAACTGGAGAGTGTGTGTGCATGTGTGTGTGTGTGTGTGTGTGTGTGTGTGTGTGTGTGGGGTGGGGGGGGTCAGTGGGAGAGACACGCCAGCGAACGCAGCCTGCTCGGCCCGGGCCTGATGGTCTCTCAGCAGCAGGTGGCGCGAAGGAGAGTTTCAAAGTGTTCCTTCACGACCCTCGGGGGTCCCGACCTTTACGCCGTACCGCCGCAGCTGTGCACTGTCCGGAGCGAACCCGGGTCTCTGCCCCGAAAGAACAATAAACTGCTGGCTTGTTTGGAGAGCAGCGGTGTGTGGAAGGCCTGCGGGGGCAGCGTAGCGGGGGCCGTTTATAGTTGTGGTATTTTTAACCCCAGTTATTTAAGAGGAAATCAGAGCTTTTAAAGGGTCCCATTACTCATTTACCAACCCTTTGGACGCAGACAGCACACACCAATGAGTTTAGGTTGTTACTTGTTTGTTGTATTTAGAGGTAAGGGGAAGGTTACTCTCTGGAATTCAAGCTGAACTAAGACACAGTTTTGCTTGTTTGGGCAGATCTGATGTTTCTTTTTTACTGCTCACTGATGCTCAATGAGCCGCGTTAATCTCAGATTCTGACTTCTAACAGGCAGAACTGGGGCATGTGTGGCCTCATTCATGCTAAAATGTCTATTCATTCATATCTTGTATGTGATTTGTGATATTTCTGTTACAATGCAAATCATCATTTTGATATGATGCATGATGCGATGAAAGATTACTACAATCACTAAAATCTAAAGCTCACATCAGAGCCAGACTGTACTACTACTACTACTACTACTACTACTACTACTACTACTACTACTACTACTACTAATCATAACAACAACAACAACACTGATAATCATCATATCTTGCTAATATAATCATGGTGGTGATTTTTGTGCGTGTTGGACCTGTCTGTGCACTTACTGTTCTGGCCACCTTATCTTAATTTGTGCACGTGTGCTGATGCGCTCCACCACCTCAGTGATAATTAGGCGATAAACAAAAAGGTGTATCCGGACTTTCCACCACATTTCTCAGATGCTTCTCTTGTTTATCACGGCTGCTCAGCTCTGTTCACGCCCGTGGCCTCTGTCCCGTCGTACCCCTTCAGCGGGCTCTACTACGCCGAGCACAGGAGTGTTTTATTGGAGCGCGCGGAGGCCAGAATCCACGTTAATCCAGGGAGCAGAGTCCACAGAGCGCCGATCTTTTTACGGTGCTGGCGTGGCCGCGGCGCTGCACAAACAACAGCCCTATCTCTCTCCCTGTTATCAACAGTCTGAGCGGCCTGTCCCAACCTGTTTTGCTGTCAGACCGTGCACCTGCTGTTTGTGCTCCGACGCCGCCGCAGGTCGCCTTCGGAAAATAAGCGGACGTCTTGCTTAAGCGACCCCCCCCCCTCCCCCGCGGTTAAGGCCTGCCCTCTTTCGCACTTTGGCTGAGATCAAAACAGATCCAAAGATGTCCGAGCTGCGTCCGCTGACTCGTGGTCCCGGCCTGTTTTTGCTGAGGCAATGCAGCAAATTCCGGAGGAGAATCTGCTCTCCTGGAGCCTAATTAGACCCCCCCAGCAGCCCCCCAGTGTTGGCAGAGCAGAGGGTAATGTGGGGAGCTCAGGGGGGGTATGAGGGGGGACAGAGAGGGGTAAAAAGACGGAGAGCCCCGAGGCAGAGTCAGAGCCCGCCTGAGGTGAGCGGATGTCCTCTAGTTACCTCGGGGGCCTCATCTGGGAATCACGGGGCCGAGCCCCCGCTCACGGCCGGGTCAGATGGTATAAATCAGAGCCCCCCCCCTCTCTCTCTGGGCGCCCCTGACCTCCCCACTGCACATCCTGTTGCCCAGTATGGGACAATAAAAGCACAGACCCCCCCCCCCACTGGAGGTCACTGCGTATAACGCCGTCTGATTCCAGCGTTTGACAAAAGCTCCGTTGTCGTCGGAGACCGTCGACTCATCGTGAGAAGACCCAGTCACCCAGCGGTGGGGCGTGGCTTTGGGGGGGGGCTCCGACCTGATATCTACGCCGGGGAAAACACGAAGGGAAGAGGCTGTAAACAGCCGTCACCTGAACTCCCAGAGGTCGGCCCGTGGGCGAGGCCGCAGATGCACAAACCCGCCTGACTGCATTCCCGCGGCCGCAGACGGGGGGAGAGGGAGCGGGCCGGAGGCCGAGCGGAGCAGCTCGCTGCCTGTGTGGCACAAACAAACAACAAAAACAACCCCTCTGTTTACAGCCGCAGACTCGTTCATGTTGACTACGCAACGTGGACGCGTTCCCCCCCCCGAGTGCGTTAACTCGAAGAACAACAACCGATGCACGATGCCAGAATCATTTCACCACCGTTGAAGACGAACCCCCTGTAAGACGTGTAAAATGGGTCAGACGCGCGTGTGTGTGTGTGTGTGTGTGCGTGTGTGTGTGAGGAGATAACGGGGTCGTTGCTGCAGTGCCTCATTATTCAGCGCGCGGGCTGACACTGACCTGCTTTTGCTCCCCCGAACACACCGAGTTCCTTCAGACCTCCAGCTGGAGCCCAGCCAAAACCGCCCTGAGCTGGGAAAAACAAGGCAGCCTTGACACGACGGGCCGGTCCGCCCGAAGGCTGGCTCCTCACCCGCGCGGGGCGTCGGAGAGCTCCTCCGCATCTGGCCTGGTTACAGGTGCCGACAGGGATTTAGAGGCCGGCGCCTGAGGGGGGCCTTCGAGCCCGACCTGTGACCCGAGGTCGCCATGGATCCGCCGCCTCCCCGCGAATTGTTTGTCGGGACAGGGGGGTGTTCTCGCAGGGTTTGCACCTTTGTCTGACTTTCCATTCCCACTCTCCTGATGAACCACGTCGCCAGAGCAACAGGGTGACTCACTCATTAACACACACACGGTCTTGGGCTTCGCTCACTGCCAAAGGAAACGCCAGTGGTCGGCGCCTTGAAAACAACCGAGAGGTAAAAACAGCTTTAAACCAAAGCACAAATAATTAGACCATCACCAAATATAGACGAGCACCATCTTTTGAGAATAACTATGGGTTTTAAAGGCTGTCTTGTATAATGGTGGATCTTTGGTTTTAAAACCGTTGAGGCAATGCTGCCCCCTGGCGGGAGTAAAGCTCAAATACACGTTTGTCGTTTGATTTCATCTTGGTTTTTCCATTAATTACACTTGATGCGCTAGTTTCTAATTAACGAACAAAGAATACTCCGGCCTGCAAGTAATTAGACCATTTCGTGCGGGCTTCATGGAAGCTTAAGTTGCTTGGCTTTGACCAGTCATCTGAGGTTTGTCTCAGGACTCACAAGTCTAAACAAAAGTAAAGTGAACGACCAAATATTGTCTTGAATTCAGGGGCCTTGATAAAATACGATTTAAACACCATTTAGAAGTCACACTTTTCTACAGTTTTTACATTTGAAATGCTGTTGAATGAAACTCATTGAAATATACTTCTAATTTTAAGTGCCGTAAATTCGAGCTGTGCAAATCTGAGGCATTTGAATGTCCAAGGCCACAAGAGTCTTTGACTAAAGCTAAACTTTGACAGTTTCTTATTTAAATGTCCCAGAGAAAGAATAAAAAAAAAAACCCTTAAACTTCATGAACCAAACACTCGACTACGTCGGGGAACCGTGGCCTGAACAGTCACCTCTCCATCAGCTCCGGGCTCCAACTTTCAACATTTTGAAACAGTCAGACGGGACAACAGACTCATCTGAACAAACACCTTTATTTCAAAAACATCTGAAAAAGTGAGACGGCGCTGAAGGGGGGTGTCATTTTCTGCCTCACGCCTCACAGTTCCAGGGGACTCTGCAAAGACGACATTAAAGGTCAGAAATGAGACATGTTTGAGTAAAGGTGGGCCTGATCAGGCCTCGACCCCTCTGACCACCTCTCGACCCCTCACCCTATCGCAGCCTCCTGGCTTCTCTCTCAGACTCCAGGAGCGTCAGCACATCTCCCTCCCTGACTGGACCCTTCACGTTCCTGATGATGGAGCGGCTGCTGTCGTCCATGAAGTCGACCCGGACCTGGAACCAGAACCAGAAGGGGTCAAGCCTGGCCCGCAAACGAGCCCTCGGCACAAACACAGCTCTAGATACACGAGTCCAGGTAAATAACGAGGCACGCAGAGGTGGAATAAAACCCAGAAACAAAACTTGAAACACAAAACGACCTTTAAAGAAGAAACAAACACGTTAGCATACCTGTGTACACTGGCCCTGGGACCCGGTTCTTCCGAGCACCTTGGTGACCTGTAAGAGCAAGAGGAGAGTGTTGTTAGACGGGCAGGGCCCCCCAGAACCGCCTGGTGATCCCTCCCCAGGTCCGATCTTTACTCGACCGGAGCCGAGAGCGAAGCGGCTAACGGGGACTAGCACGGCCGGGCCTCCCCACCGGGACAGCTGAACCCGAAAAATACCCTTCAAAACAAGCGCCGACTCCGCGTGGCGGGGTCGCGGGGCGCCCTTTGGCGTCTAAAGTGTGTTTTTTGTCGGCCTCGGGGGGTTTATTTCCACACATTTTCACGTTTTCTTACTCTGGCGAGCTTGATCGGCTGCACGCGGCTGGCGTCCATGTTGTCGGGCAGAGCGGAAAGGAAGTCACGTGACGCGCGGCAGGAATATCGCACCTCTTTTCTGTGTGTTTTATTTTAATATTTCACTTTTTAAAAAGGAATACTCTAATTATACAAGACATACTTGATAAATTGGCCCCAATACTCGAAATTACACTTAAAGTTTTAATTTATTTTTACTGCCGTTGATAGGTGGCGTGTACCATTCACAGGTAATCGTAGGGGGGATCCGGGCCGTACCATTATTACTGATCGTGTACAATATAGGGACTAATACTTGTTTGAGGTCTAATCAGTTAAAATATTTAATACGATAAAATGCTGTCTGTTTAAACTGATTTATTACTTTAAATTAATTGAGTCTATTACTTGTATTTAATGTATTGTCAAAATCTGCATTTTCAGTCACTTGTGTCTATACACACATATTCTTAATGTATATTATAAGATTATAGTGTAACTGATCTGAGTATTATAGTTTAGTTGTTCCAGGGCTAAAATTAATGTAATGATGTTATTTATAATCATTTATAATATACCACTTGTAGATTTTAGATGGAAGCTGAGAAAGTTTGAATTCTTAGACATGCTTAATGTTTGTCCTGGTCAGGCCAAATGGAAAATGGAGCCGACCTGTTGCATCAATGAGTCCTTCCTATTGACGCAGTACTGTCATCACTCTCCCCGCCTTTCCACCACTTGCATCTCAAAGCCTTAAATCACAAGACTAATCCTTGTGAACAGTATTTTTAACTTGCCTTTAGACAGAAAGGACAGCAATAGGATTAGTGAGTCAGTAAAGAGGCTGAATCCCTAACTCATGCAGTTGATCTTCTCGCACGCTCAGAGACATACATGCTAGCTTTCTGTGAAATTATATTTAAAACTTTTTCACAGACGTCAACCTTTGGACTAAATGGGGATCTTGTGGAATTCCATTGTTTCTTTCTACTGAATTGATCAAAAGGTGGTGCAAAACTTTTTTTTTTTTTTGATTTACCTTTTAAAGAGAAGTCAAAATGGATACTATTAGACCCAAACTGAAGGTGCTGAAGAAGCGGCGCTCCAGCCTTTTTGCATCTGTGAAACGGGACATAAGTTTCTCACAAAGCCTGGAAGATCAGGAGCGTGAATTCCCCTTCTCCCAGGACAGCTCGGTGAAGCCGTGGACATCCATGGACAACATTGATGGAAGCAATCTGACCACGAGTGAATGGGAGATCTCCAATCCCAGGCTGGCCAACATCGTTAACCTCAATGTAGGCGGAAAGGTGTTTCATATACCGAAGCATTTAGTCCTTCAACATCCAAAAACCAGGATCGGGATCCTCGCCCTCTGTAAAGACCCAGTCAAGCGTCTGACCCTCTGTGATGACTACAATGTCCAGAACAATGAGTTCTTTTTTGACAGAGACCCCATGTTCTTCCACTACATCTTCCACTTTTATTGCAGTAAGGTCATGTGGGTGATGGACAACCTCTGCCCCCTCAACTTCGAGGAGGAGATGTCGTTCTGGGGGCTGAGCCTGAAGGACAGCCCGAGGTGTTTCACAGTGAACTTGCCCGCTTTTACACCCGCGTATTGAAAGCGTGACGCTGAAGATCAGTGCTCTTCTCTTCTTCTCCACAGGTGCTGCCGCATTCTGTTTGAGGAGAAGGTGGACGACATCAGGGACCAGCTGAAGGTCAACCGGGAGCTGATCGACGAGATTAAACCCCACCAGGACGAGGAGGTGTACAAGAACATGGTCCTGGGAGACGTTCGGAGGGCCCTCTGGAACCTGATGGAGAACCCGTACTCCTCTCTGTCAGCTAAAGCGTTCGCCGTGTTCTCCAGCCTCTTTGTGCTTATTTCCATCGTTGCCATGACGATGAACACGGTACAGGAAACCAGGGCCTACTCCGTTGGCGGCAGAACCTACATGGAGTGGATCGAGGTCGCCTCCATTCTTTTCTTCACCTTGGAGTACTTTCTGCGACTGCTGACCACGTCCAACATCACAAACTTCGTCAAGAGTGCCCTTAATTTCGTCGACATGGTGGCTGTCATGCCCTACTTCGTCCAGATCATTTTCGAGGCGTTCGTTATCGACTCGGAGGACGTGAGCGCGCAGCAGGACCTGAAGACCATGGCGAGGGTCAGCAAAGTCAGCAAGGTGCTGAAGGTTGTCAAGCTGATGCGGATCTTCCGCATCCTGAAGCTCGCCCGTCACTCCACCGGCATGAGGGCCTTCGGCTTCACCCTCCGCCAGTGCTCGGAGCAGGTACGGAGCCCCGCTTGGAACCGGGCCGTCGCCCTCCTCTGCCGCCGTCTTTGTAAACTGCTGCTCTGCTGCCGCTCCCCAGGTGTGCTGCCTCTTCCTGTTCATCGCCATGGGCATTTTCACCTTCTCCGCGCTCATGCACTCGGTGGAGGTGGATCAGCCCGGGACGCCGTTCAGCAGCATCCCGGACGCCTGGTGGTGGGCGGCGGTGAGTCGACCCCCAGCTTTTGACGGGTGGGGGGGGGGCAGCTTTTTCTCATCTAACCTGCAGTTTAATCACATTCTAGATGACAAACAACGTGTTTCTTTTAGCGCAGGGAGTTTGGAGGTCATCGGCGAGCTCTGCTCTGCTCTCTCTTTCCCTCTTTTAGAGACATTTGGTTTGTGTTCATCTGCTGGCAGCTGTTAACTGATACGTGTCTAATCCCCTGTGATACAGTCTAATGTGTCTCATTTGCAGCGGGGCGCAGTGATTGCGTCGGAGATTGAGTGTCGCTGCGCGTTCCTGCTTTATTTGATGCTGCTTGTACTCAGATGGATTACTGGACCCTTGACATGAAACACGCAGGAAACCTCAGGATTTGTGTCTTTATTCGTGGGAAGGACAGTCGGAGCGCTGAAATCTAAGCGATCGTTTACATTCTTGTCCCTTTTTCAACACTCTGGCCTCCCTCAGGTCAGCATCTCCACCGTGGGCTACGGCGACGTGGTTCCCATCTCCTACCTGGGCCGCTGCGTGGCCTTCGGCTGCATCTCCTTTGGGATCATCCTCAACGGCATGCCCATCTCCATTCTGTTCAACAAGTTCTCCGACTACTACGCCAAGCTGAAGGAGCAGGAGTATGGGTATTCCAACACGGAGCGCACCTTCCAGATCAGGAGACGCCTGAAGCGCAAGTGCAACACGTGCTGCCAACCCCAGCTGGAGCCGGAGGACTCCGACGACGAGATCCATTACCGGCCCACGGTGAGGCAAACCCTCCCCGACGGCGAGGACTGAGAGGGGCCGCCGACCTGTAGGCCCCCCTATCCAAGAGCAGCCTTGTGACTCGTGGCTCCGGCGGCCTCCGTGGAGGCGATGAGAGCGACAGCCTGGGTTCTGTAATGGCTGATATCTGCACCAATTCACCCTTCATACCTGTTTTCTGTTCTGTGTGTAGACAACATTATAGACATAATCCACATAAACAAGCGTGGAAGTTTAAGGTGCTATTAATCTCCCATTTACACCACCCTCCTGTCCCTCTGAACGAAAGACTTTATTTGTTATATTAATCTCTTCAGGAACACGTCGCGCTGCTCTAATCTAATCTAAATATCACAGTGAAATGAGGATTTTCTTTTAGGCTGAGGAATTGGAAAATAAAGCTCTGAGAGTTCCATGTGCCTGAGTGGTCATCCTCCAACCTTCTTCCAGTCCAAAGCTCTCCACTGTACCTGGGCGGCAGCGGAGGCTCGGCGGGGGGCGGCAGCGGCCATTGGGAGCGTGATCCCTGCGAAGGATTAGTGGGATTTTCACTTCAGCCTTCTGCTCGGAGACACCAGGGCAGAAATGGAGAGTATTGCATGTTATTGTTGTTCAGATGTAAGTTCAGGCGATCATATCTGAGAAACCTGGCTGTCCATCCCAGTGTATTTCATGAGTTTTGTTGAAGCACTGCTGAAGTGTGCCTCCAAAAATAAGATTCTTCAACCATTTGAAGTGCTTCAGAGGTGTAAATGAGGCTTCTTTCACTCTCTAAGTCCATATGCTTTAAAACCTGCTAATGAACGAGGACGTGTCAAACAACAGGATGGAGACGTGAGTGCAAATTCACACCATGAAGTGGGTCTGATCAGGGTAGTCGGACGTGTTCTCTTGTTACTTTGTCTGTCCATCGCTCAGCATCACAGGAATAAAGATCTGCTATGTGCAAATGATGTCGTCATTGAAATCCAACTCTTTAAAAAAAAAGGACTTTGGGACACAAAATGAACGTTTGCGATCTCCTTTATAAACGAATCAAGAGACGCTGTCTGCCCTCTGAGGACCAGTGCTGCCTGTCTAATACTCTGGTTATCTAATGGCATTAGGGGCCAGGTAATGGGGGGACGCCAGAGCTGGGTCAGACCTGGATCCTGCACGCGCTGACCTGAATCCTAGCCTGTATTTGTCGTATGATGTGTGTGTCTTCCTCGCCCCATCTCCTCGTCTGCTACTCCTCTGCCTGGCCCAACAGATGAGGCCGGTCCTACTCGGGGTTTCTTCCCGTTAAGAGGGAGGTTTTCCTGCCACTGTAACTACTCACTCGAAGGTCAGGTTCTGGGACAGTTTTGATAAAACTGAACCGTAGATTGAGGATTCCGGGTTTGGTGCGTGGGTTTTCCCCAGTCCTTTCAGTTTCCTCCCACAGTCCAGAAACTGGAGAGTCTGATTGCCCCTCAGTGTGAGTGTGTGAGCTGTGATGGACGCTCGAATCAGTTCAGAGGGACCGAAGGTGGAGATTAAAGCATTTTAAAAGCAATATGAGAGTTTCTGAACCTTTCAGTTTTCCTCCAGCAGGTTTGGTGACTTTTTCTTTATCTTTAATTATCACGGCCAGAAACAAACAGAACAGCACGCTGAGAAGATACACAAGATACAAAACGCAATAACACGTCAAAGAGAGTAATAAAACAGAGAAGTCAACAATAAATTTGCTTCATTATCTTGATTTGTGCTTTGCAGCAGTTTTCTCCTGAGGTGAAAGGGTCGTATTCCCCTGAACTTGGTGGCGACCACGGTAAGGCTTGTGCGTGGTTTGCATCAGTATCCTTCACATCGGTCACACACTGTTCCCATCAGCCCCGATAATGGGATTCAAGGAAAAAGGTTCAATGCAGCGACATCAGTGATGATCCCACAAGTTCCAATCAGTGACATACAAGGGAAAAAGGCTGTTATGGCGGCGTGGTCGCAGCGGTTTTAAGGGGATCCTGAATGTTGTTTACCCTCCCAGGCCATGTTAGATGTTCACCTCAGTGGCCAAAGTCATGTTTTATTGCCTGCAAAAGCTGCACATCCCGATCCTCGAGGTCAGTTTGCGTCGCTTTTGGTAGATTGGGACTTGGCGCTTCCTTCGCCAAGGCCGAATCCATCAATTGTAATTACAGCACCGTCAGCGTTTACGGCCTGACCGGTCGGAATAACAGACAGAGACTGGGGTCTTTATAAACCCCCCACATGTTCAACCCAACAACCCACCGCACACCCGAGGCTCGCTTTCCTTTCTCCGGCAGAGGAGCACCAACAGATCCCAGAATGGCTGCTGCTAAGTGCCTGGTGGTGCTGCTGGTCATGCTGGAGGCCGCGATGTGCACAAGTGAGGCTCAGGAGAGGATTAAGATGTGTGGGAGAGACCTGATACGACTGGCCGTCTCATCCTGTGGAAACTCTCGCCTGAGGAGAAGCCTCCTAGACGGAGAAGACAGCCAGTGTAAGTGTGATTATAGATGCATTTACGACTTCTTTTACTGTTTTATTCAATAACTGCACCTCCTTATCTAATATTATTACAGATATAGTTTAGGTTCAAGCTCAACAATCCACCCTTCCAAATTCTAATTGTCTCTCTGCCTCCTCAGTGGGCCTGGAGATGTCCACAGAGGCTTCGTGGATGGCTCATCCCACTTCAGCATCCGGAGATGATGGGGATGGATCCTCCCTGGTGCCTCGCTGGTATCCTGTTTCCCCCAGGATTAGACGGACTGCTGGAAAAATATCCGATATCTGTTGCGAGAAAGGATGCAGCATGAAGGAGCTGATCCAGTTTTGCTGAAGTGGATCCGCGGAATGTGGTAGTCATTACAAGTTTGCTTAGTCCGAGCTGCCTGATGAAGTTGCTTTAATTGCACATAAGTATTATTGATTGTGGCCTTGCAGTTCAGTCCCTGTAAATATTATTTGGCACAAAAATCACGTTTTATTTTATGTTGTACTGTAATTTATTCAGTCTCTGCATCATAAGCCTAAAACATTATTTTAATAAACTTGTTGATCCATCTATCAGTTTAATATTGTCGTGTGCAACCAAGTTTTGAGAAATGCGGGATTTTACTTTATTCTTGAACTTATACCAAACTACTGCACTGAAAAAAACCCCAGATTTTTTTCTATAAATTGCGCACACAGAAAGCCTTAGGCTTGTGCATCAAGTGCACGCAGGTCAGAGTCAAGAGGTGTCTGTTGCTGCAGTATCACACAACTGCCAGCAGAGAGCGACATCTATAATTCAATGGCGCTCTGCATCGTGTTACCTCATCTGAAGGTGGAAGCAGGTAAAGATGTGCTTCAGCTCGGGCCGTGTTGGCAGTCTGACTGTATCAGGTTGACTCATTACTGTAACATTATGGCTGCATTTCCTCCTCCCCCCGTGATCGGTCTCTCAGAGCTCATTAATGTAAAATGCTCAATCACCTCAAGTGATCCTAATCTCCTTTTCACAAGAGCAGAAATTTGATCAGAGAACACTTCTAGGGCTCAGCCTATCATTATCCCACACCAACATGAGACGGGAAGCACATGGCTGCATGGGGCCTGGTTGATGTTCTCCTCTCCGCACCCGTGGAAGTGGAAAATCACGGCGTCCATCTTCTGTCTTTAACTTTAGTTTTGTGTGCGGGAGAAAGCCTCCAGGAGAGGAGAACGTCTCCAGCAGCTCGGCTACACTGCCCACACACACGCATGGATGCACGTGCACAAACACAACACGGGCGGGAGTGTGTGTTGTGTGTGTGTGTGTGTGTGTGTGTGTGTGTGTGTGCGAGAGAGTGTGTGGTGGGTGTCAATTTGCATGTAAATGAAAACAGCTCCCAGTGTTTCCGACGGTAACCGTGTCGGGGCTGGAGATGCCATGTTTGATGTGTGTGTCTGCGGCCTCCTGGGCGGCCTCTGTTTGGGTCCAGGCTTCGCGGTTGGTGCGTGTTTTGTTTTGCAAGCGGCGAGCACATGTGGGTGTTGGAGCAGAAGTCATTGACTGACATTTCTGTTTTTGTGTGTTGGGTATTATTAGTGCTGCAGGCAGGCCTCTACGTAACACAGGCTGTCAGATGGGGTGTCAAACAGATCCTTAGTAACAAGGTCTTTTGTCTTGTCTTGTCCAGTCTTTCAATTTAGTTAGATTAGCGTGCAAATAAAATGAATGTCGTGCATCTTGTTCATGTGACAAATAAATTGAGCAACATGAGGAGCAGCTAACAGCTGGGAGTGGCATTACATGTTTATGTGTTTACATAAATTCCAGCCTTCAGAGGAGGTTTGTGTAATATGGGGCACCTCCCACGGTCGCCTGTAGGGGGCACTGCGTCGTGTAGTTGCATGTGTATGTTTAACAGGAGGCGTTTTCTACTAATGTGGACTGTCACGACAGTCATCAGAGCCCAAAGACAAACATGGTTTTAAGTCTCGAGAATTTTGGTGCAAAACCACCTGATAACAATCTAAAAACAAACCAAACCGTCTAAAAACAAGTCAAACAGCAACAAGAAATGTGAAAGCTGGAACAACAGTTTTGTTGTTTCAGTCAGGTCCCGAGCGCTGAAGGTTTCCAGGTCAGCGCCGACGTCTCGCAGCTCCTTTGTCTTCCCGCTCCGTTGTGTTCCGGCTGCAGGATCTGTCAGTTCAGGCGGATCTGCCGACTCCTCTGCAGACAGACGGCCTGTCATGTGATCAGACTCTCCTCACAGGCAGCATGACAGAACCACCAGTGGGGCTTTCATCATTGTGGATTTTCCTTCCATCTCTCTGAGTTTTACCGTCTTTGGCCCCGTTCACCTCACATGGCGACTCCCAAAACAGAAGCTTCACTTCCTAAAAACAGGGAGGGTACGGTTGTAGTTCTGTAACGATAAAAGACTAATTACAATAAACGGGATGACCAAACCAGTGAAACGTGGTCAGTAAAGTGTTGCCGTGGTCACCGTCAGTCTGATTTATTGTTTTTGTTAGATGCTAAATGGCCAAACATTTCCACAGCTAATCAAGTTATTACCTCCAATTCCCTAATCGCTTTCTCACCCACAAGCCATCATATCTGCTCAGTATCTTTCCAGTGGAAGAACACACACACACACACACACACACACACACACACACACACAGAGACAAGCGCAGCGTAGCTACCACTCTGTCACAACCTTGGGGCCAATGGGAGGTGGTGAAGCTGAACTAATGGAGCTGAGCTGGTGGTGGAGGGTGGCAGCAGCAGCCGCTCTCCTGCAGCTGCAGTGCCCCGATGCAACAGCAGCCGCTGTGCTGCGGCGTCTCCCAGACTCTGACGCTTGTGCCGCGTTAAGGACGCCTGGCTGGGCAGCAGGCCTGCCTTTGACGTCGCTCATCGGCTAATTCGGTCTGTGATGCGTTCTTTTTTTTTTTTTTTTTTGAGGAGGGAGGGGGGCGATGTTTGATCTGTTGACTGCGAGGGGTCAGGGAGAGAGTCAGCGGTGATGCACCTCACCCCAGATCTCATCCAGATGATGAGATCTGAATCAAATGTCCAACGTTTGCGTCCCGTGCGGCCCTTTTTGTGAGATGCAGCGGGGAGCGTCCTCGCTGGCTCAGCGTGTGAGCTGCGTCCGATAAATCCTTGTGACGCTTACTGCTGCTGCCGCTTCTGTTCCTGCTGCTGTTATGTTGAAAACATGCAAATGAGAGCGCAAACATTCGGGCCGTTCTGGCAGCAGAAGTCGACTACCGTATTTTTCAGACTAGCAGTTTTTTTTCTTTGTTTGGCCGGGGAGTTGGAGTGACACTGATGGTTTGGTAAACTTGTTAGCGTGTTCTTTCTGTTAGAGTTATCTGAATAACTGTTAATATGTTACGAAAACATACCAGGCACTTTCTCAGTTCTTTGTTTAAGCGTCATGTAACGATAACTGAATGCGTTACGTTAGCATACTGTACACCTATTCAACCTGTTGTTCTCTGTTCTATTTTTATTTTAAATTGCCTTTCAAGATGAAATATCTGTTCTTGGTGTTGGATTTTATCAAATACATTTCCTCAAAAAGATGCAACTTATACTCCAGTGCGATATATCATATATATTTTTTCTTCTTTGGTCTGCATTTTTTGGTTGGTACAACTTATACTCTGGAGCTAATTATAGTCTGGACAATACGGTAATTCAAGTACTGTAGGGGGTTAAAATGCGTTGTTTGTTTTAAATTGTTTTTACATGAATGGGCTGGTTAGGGAATACATGCAACCATAAGTGTCCCCGCTGTCACAGCCGCCTCGTGTCAGTAGTTTTCCTGGCCATGCCTCTTCACCTTCACTGCACCCACCCAATCAGTCACACCTGATCTCCAGCCAGCTAATAACCTCATCTATTTAAACCCCGGCTCCTCACACCCCGGGTTTTTTTCCAGGTTGTGCTGTGTAGTGTTTCTGACCAGTCTGCTCCGTCTGCTTACAGGTAAATATGTTTTATTGTTAGCATCCATACACAGAACAGAAATGTTGAATTAACATATATAGAAGGGCCAGGAAGACAGCTGGGATAGGAGGAGGTCTTGGGAGCTCTGCTTGTTCATTTCTTCTTCTTCCAGAACATCAGCCTCCTATACCATTTTTTCTTTTTCTTCTCTTCCCTCTCCTGGGCCTCACGCTGCAGAAAAGAGAGATCAGGGTTTAGATGTCACTCACATTCACCTGAACTCCTCTGAAGGAGGAACAAAGATTAAAACATCTTACCTTAAGTTGGAGAACTACTTCACAGAGCATCTTTATCTCCTCTGTGTTCTCTCTGGTCTGCTCCTCTCGGATGTTTTTGCTCTGTTGGAACTTCTCTTCTAGGTCTCTGTGCTTTTGGGCCCATTGTTCCGCACTGGCCTCCCAACATTGAAAGACCTTCGAAATCAGCTTGTTGAAGCTGTCTTCTTTTTCTTCAAGCTGCTTTCTGAATGAGCTTTCCATTGCTGTCATCTTAAGATTCCAGCTGTCCTGCTCTTCAGCCAGTTGCTGTTTGTACCGTTGTTGTTGTAAAAGGAGCTCCTGCTCCATCCTCTCCTTTTCTAAATTCAACTTTGTCTTTTCCTCCTCCATCTCCTTGATAAAGACCTCCTTTAGCTGGAGTTCCTGCCTCTTTGCATTGCTCTCCTCTTTTTCTTTCATCATTTTATTATACTCTTCTTCCAGAGCAGCACATTTGAGATTGCTCTGCTCTAGAGCGGCCTCCACGTTGGCCAGCTGGCCCACCGTGTCTATATGGGCCACAGTCCTCCTTTGCCTATTCTGCACAGCCTTGTTTAGTTCATTTTCTTTTTCATGCAGCAGCTCTTGAAGCTGCTCCACCTCTTTCGCCATAGCCTTCATTTCTTCTTGTTGGGTTGTGTTCTGAGCCATTTCTGTTTCAATATTGCTGTTCTGTCTCAATATTGTTGTTGTGCTGTCAATAGTTGCTAATATGTGATCAGACCCTAAACTTGGTCTTGTATTATAGTTTCAGACGACGATCAAAGCCTGCTTTGTCTCTGTATTCTGTTTCAGATGTGATAAACTTAAAGGTTTTACAAAACATGAAAAACAAAAAACAAAGCAATGCCTTAAACCTATGTTTACATTCACCATGGTTGCCGTAACCATGGTAACCGTGTTACTCAATTTCCCCAAAATTGTGAAAGGGTTTTTTTTTTTAATGCTTGTGCTTTTACTAAGTTCTTGTGGTAAAATACAGATACATTAAATACTTTGGACACTTGGGGGTGTACCTCACACCCTGGTGAATCATGGGTTTGCTGGTAAACCTGCCTTCCTTCTGCCCCAGACACAGATCCTGTTTCCTGGCTTCCCCAGACTCTCCGACCCTGCCGGCCTGCCTCCTGGTGAACCCGACCACCTTCCTCTACTCCCCAACGCCCTGCTCCGGTCTCCCGGATCACCTGTGTTGTTTCTCAATAAAGCTGTGTTTCAATCACCGATTGTTCTGCACGTGGGTCCTTGTACAGAGTGTGACACTCACCAGGACAGGTTTGTTTGTGAGAGGAAGAACTCTGGGGATACGTCAGCTCTTTCCATTAAAGATTAGAGCACCTCGCACCCCAGGTTTTTCCAGGTTGTGTTGTGTAGTGTTGTTCCAGACCAGTCTGCTTACTGGTAAATATGTTTTATTGTTGGCATCTTGTCCAAACATACACAGAACAGAAATGTTGAATTAACATATATAGAAGGGCCAGGAAGACAGCTGGGATAGGAGGAGGTCTTGGGAGCTCTGCTTGTTCATTTCTTCTTCTTCCAGAACATCAGCCTCCTATACCATTTTTTCTTTTTCTTCTCTTCCCTCTCCTGGGCCTCACGCTGCAGAAAAGAGATCAGGGTTTAGATGTCACTCACATTCACCTGAACTCCTCTGAAGGAGGAACAAAGATTAAAACATCTTACCTTAAGTTGGAGAACTACTTCACAGAGCATCTTTATCTCCTCTGTGTTCTCTCTGGTCTGCTCCTCTCGGATGTTTTTGCTCTGTTGGAACTTCTCTTCTAGGTCTCTGTGCTTTTGGGCCCATTGTTCCGCACTGGCCTCCCAACATTGAAAGACCTTCGAAATCAGCTTGTTGAAGCCGTCTTCTTTTTCTTCAAGCTGCTTTCTGAATGAGCTTTCCATTGCTGTCATAAGATTCCAGCTGTCCTGCTCTTCAGCCAGTTGCTGTTTGTACCGTTGTTGTTGTAAAAGGAGCTCCTGCTCCATCCTCTCCTTTTCTAAATTCAACTTTGTCTTTTCCTCCTCCATCTCCTTGATAAAGACCTTTAGCTGGAGTTCCTGCCTCTTTGCATTGCTCTCCTCTTTTTCTTTCATCATTTTATTATACTCTTCTTCCAGAGCAGCACATTTGAGATTGCTCTGCTCTAGAGCGGCCTCCACGTTGGCCAGCTGGCCCACCGTGTCTATATGGGCCACAGTCCTCCTTTGCCTATTCTGCACAGCCTTGTTTAGTTCATTTTCTTTTTCATGCAGCAGCTCTTGAAACTGCTCCACCTCTTTCGCCATAACCTTCATTTCTTCTTGTTGGGTTGTGTTCTGAGCCATTTCTGTTTCAATATTGCTGTTCTGTCTCAATATTGTTGTTGTGCTGTCAATAGTTGCTAATATGTGATCAGACCCTAAACTTGGTCTTGTATTATAGTTTCAGACGACGATCAAAGCCTGCTTTGTCTCTGATGTATTCTGTTTCAGATGTGATAAACTTAAAGGTTTTACAAAACATGAAAAACAAAAAACAAAGCAATGCCTTAAACCTATGTTTACATTCACCATGGTTGCCGTAACCATGGTAACCGTGTTACTCAATTTCCCCAAAATTGTGAAAGGGTTTTTTTTTTTTAATGCTTGTGCTTTTACTAAGTTCTTGTGGTAAAATACAGATACATTAAATACTTTGGACACTTGGGGGTGTACCTCACACCCAGGTGAATCATGGGTTTGCTGGTAAACCTGCCTTCCTTCTGCCCCAGACACAGATCCTGTTTCCTGGCTTCCCCAGACTCTCCGACCCTGCCGGCCTGCCTCCTGGTGAACCCGACCACCTTCCTCTACTCCCCAACGCCCTGCTCCGGTCTCCCGGATCACCTGTGTTGTTTCTCAATAAAGCTGTGTTTGAATCACCGATTGTTCTGCACGTGGGTCTTTGTACAGAGTGTGACACTCACCAGGACAGGTTTGTTTGTGAGAGGAAGAACTCTGGGGATACGTCAGCTCTTTCCATTAAAGATTAGAGATCAAATTAGGCTGCGTTTGAGTCAGTATTCCCCATCTGTGGTCCCTTTTCAGGTAATTTAGGGAAATGGGTCGAAAAAAAACAAAATGGTCTATCGCTATTTATAAGTTCCCTGCTCAGTTGTAAAATGCATCCAAATTTATTCTAAAAGTTCCAGCGCTTGGAGTTCTTCTGGCAGACGGGAAAATAAAGGATGATTTTTCCAGAGAATGTTTTCCATATAAATGGAAAATTCATGTAAGTAAGCATAAAGGCCAACTGTGCAAACCTGTTGTGTGTGTGTGTGTGTGTGTACTGTCCTTGCACGCATGTGTGTGACTCAGCGAGATAGGGGAGCCCAGGGGAATAGAATAACAGCAGGTAGAGTATTTCAGTACAGTGTGGCAGCTTTTTAAGAAATTGAGACGCTGCCTCTCTGTTACTTCCCGTAAGTGGAGCCATTAATGAATACAGAAGCTTAATGACTCAGGGTTTGGCTGCGTCCGCCGCTAAATGTGCCGTTAAAGTGGGCTCACCTCAACCTGGCCGCTTGTAAATGCACGAAAAGGTGGAGGGGGATGATACGTTTTTATTGTCCCCTTCATTTTTGTCATACGACGCGTAATCGTCCGACTCGCGTGTTCCATTTGGGTGTTTCTGCGGAACAGCCAGCCTTTCCCTCAAAGGTCACCAAGGTCATGTTACTTTAACTGCGCAAAGTTAGGCCTCCCACGCCAGCGAAGCCTCCTGGTTGGGACGCCTCGCCTACGCTTTTACTTTTTCTGTTTACAGGTTCGACGTGTGTTCTGCGCAGAAATCACATTATTCTCCCGTTTAGACTAATCTATTCATCAAGCTCGACCCAATGAAGGTTGGTTTCAGGGAAAATAGTTAAAACAAATAAAAGTACACATGAAAATACACACAAGTGAGCCCTAAGTGAATACCTCCAAAACTGTAATCTAAAGGGTACTGGAGTACTTGATTACTTTCTCTCACTGTTGGAAAGTGTGCAAAATCTGTTTTTAAATGGAGATTTAGGAATTATTTGGTGTTAGTATTAAGTATATTATTAGCAGTTCTGCGTGTGTGTGTTTGAGCTCATTTGCATTTGAAAATGCTCCCCTCTGAATTTCTGTGTTATCTGTATTCCACCGTCAGCATCCCGCGGCCGCCCCTCCTGTACGTTAGCAGATGTTGTTCTCTCATCACGGCCGTCCTTGATCGGCCCGGATCAACGGCTCCAGCGGAGCCGCCCGCAGCCCCCGTCAACGCAGCGCGCACCTCCACCACCTACGACGACCCTGGGGCCCGGCACTAGGGCCCCTTCACCCCCCCCCCCTTCTCTGCGTAGGTGTGTCTTCTCTCCCTCCCTCTCCATCCATCCATCTCCGGTCCACTCTTTCTTTTCTCCCCGGCCGCCCCGCCATGCATAATTAAGTTTCCAGTGGAAGCGCGGCCTCCTTCCCTCCCCGTCTCCGTTTCTCTGCCTTCCTTTCTCTGCTCTCAGGTGAATAAAAGAGGAGCGGCCCTGGGAGCGTTGGCAATCTTCCTCTTCCTCTGCCTCCCTCCTGCCAGGCCTGTCTTGTTAAGTGATAATGTTGAAATGCTAAATCACACCGCCGCAGCCGCCGCTGTCACCGCCGCCCTCCCTCGCCCGCTCCCGCGGAGCCTCTCTGGTTTCACTTTGCGCTGTCACCCGATCCAATCCCACTCATCAATACGCAATGCAGGAGCCGCACCGGTCCGTGTATTCCTGTGTCCCGCCTGTGTTTTACCACCGCCAACTTAGGCCGCATGTTAATGAGCTCCGAGTATCCGACTCCTTTCTTTCAGTTTCATGTCTTTTTCATTTATTCAGCGAGTGGCGGCGGCTCGAATTCGGTTTCACTGCTGCGGATTACACTTTAAAATTTGATAATCGCGCTTGCTAATCCAGTCCGCTCCTCCGCCGCCTCGCTGGCTCCGATGGAAAGTTGATAAGATCCCTTTTTTCGGGGGGGGCGGCGCGTCCGGTGGTCGGCTGCCGGCGTTCTTGGTCGGACGGCGGGGTGGGGGTGGGGGGGTTGGGCGAAAACGGAGGAGGTGACCATGCTGAGGTGCCTCCCTGAGGCTGCTGCTGGGGGGATTTCAGGAGCGAGACAAACACGTAAAGTTTGCTTTACGTTGGTCAACAGCAGCACGGTCGTGCGGAAAAAACCCCCCAAAAAAAACCCATCTTCTTTGGACCGTCTGTTGCCTGGCTGGAGTTCAGCTCGGGCCCAAGCCGCCCTTCCGCTCACCTTTCCAGGAGGAGGCGGCCGCGCTCGCTCACGAGCGTGTGTCGGAGACGTGCGTGTTGCTCGTTTGGGCCACGCTGGTGTGTGGGATCCGTGGCCATCTGTCGGGGAAGATCCGCGGATACGTGAGCTCCTCTGGGCGTACCTCTCCCGTTTACACCTGAAGCCAGACGGGACCTTTTGTGTGAGACGTTTCCTCGTGCACGTATGTTCTGGAGGCACAGAACTGGATGTGCTGGTTGTTGAACCAACGCCATTGTAGTACATTTATTTGCACACTTTCTTGTAAAAGAGGTGAAACAGTGAACGTACTTTAGCTGTGAAACTGTTACTATGTCGGGACTTGTAGAGGCTTTAAATCCCCAACAGCCTCCTGCGGCGTCGTTTTGTTCATTTACCTCCCCAGCGGTGATACCGGGGCCCTTACACGGGAACGTGATGGTTATTAGATGGGGACGGAATGAAGGGTTGGGGGTTGTTATCGGGAGTGCTTCCGTGATGGAGTCCTGTTAGCAGATGAAGCAGTCAGTTGTAGGAGATGATTTAATGTCTTTGGCAGCGTGCTGGAGCCGCCGCCTCTGGTTTCCTCCCACAGTCCCAAAACATGCACATTAGCTTGATTGCAGCCCCTTGGTGTGTGTGTGTCCTGTGATGAATTGGCGACCTGTCCGGGGTGTATTCCCGCCTCTCGCTCGGCGATGGCTGGGAAAAGACTTAAAGTGCATTCAGTCTTGTTTGCCTGCAGAAGAATGAGCATTAAAAGCGGCCAAATCAGGAAACCAGCTGAGCCGAACCATTAAAAGAGGAGCACCGCTGAATGTGAAACAAAATGGATCACTGGAAATGGAAGCTTAATTTGATCTCATTTGAACAGGCAAAGTCTGCAGAAATAAAAAGATGCCTCAAATAATTGTTATTTTATACATCAAATAATAGTCAAATCCCCGACGACGTGAGGAAAACTCAAGTAGAAGCTCTCTTTTCACTGCAATAAAGCACCTTTTCTGTCCCCACGTCATTTGAATTAAACACCAGCTTCATCTTTCCAGCAGCTTCGGCTTGCTGACTTGTTGATTTCACAGGTTATTATTGGCCCTTCTATCTTCATCTCAGCTACAGCGTTCAAGCCGCGCCTGGACCCGATGAAGTCCAACAGGCGTCAGCTGTCACAGGAAGCATGCTGAGTAATTCCATATTCAATTATTCATGCTCATGCGCTCAACATATAGATCAAAAACTGCTGAGACACCCTTCATCCCTCCTCCTAAAAGAAGCCGTGAAATCCTCCTCTCACCGTCGGGGCTTTGGAATACGATCCATCACAGCTGATGATGAAGAGGCAACTGCTGTAAAAAGGAAAGAAAGAAAAAACCTAAATGGAGATTTATGTAAGGAGATGGAGACGAATGCCCCCCCCCCCTCGCCCCCCCCCAGCGCCCCGCCACATCAATGCACAAACACGGATCCTCACATGGACACACTTCCCTCTCGCGCCGCGTGGAATCCGCCCACGGCGAGGGAGTCTTGCAGCGGGTCGCGGCCTGCTGGGTGATCAGACTGGGCTGGGTGGGGGGGGTCGTGGTGGTGTTGGTGGTGGTGGTGGTGTTGGTGGGGGGGGCTCTCATTCTGCTCCCATCTAATATTCATCAGCCACTGGGAGAAGGTTGTTTTGATGGGCTGACGTTGGGCAGGTGTGTGTCCCACACACACACACACACACACACACACACACACACACACACACACACACACACATACACACACACACGGAGGAGCATGTGCGTTGGGCCCCGGGGGGGGGGCACCGGGGTAAATATAGACCATCTGATGAACTCAACATCAACTATTAATTTGTCCTGCTATTTTCCTGCTGTGAATGTGCACCAGTGAGGACTTTTCCCAGTTTCCGGGGCTGTTCCCGTGCTCACAAACTCACAAATGAGTCATTCCTCGCCCCCCCCCCCCCCACCCCCATCCTCCTCTTTCTTCAGGTTATCCATCACTGTCCGTGTCAGTGGACTGAGAACCAAATTTCTATCACTATACATTACAGGTTAAGAAAGGGAGCTTGGAATGTGTTATATATGCTGCCTTCGATTTCTGTCCAGCGTCTACAGGCTCGTCCATCATCGCTCCGCCGGGCGCCCTTGTGCGCCGGGGCCCCTGACGAGATGTTGTCTTGGCACCGCCATCAATCAAACCCCACCTTTGCCGAAGCCCCCCCCACCCCCCCCCGTTCCTGGCGCGCGCGGGAGTCCCCTTCCCGCCCATCCCGCCCTTGTGGGATGACGCGGACAGGCGGGGATCTGGAACCTCGGCCTAGTGATGACAGCGGGGGGGTGTGGGGGGTGGGGGGGTGGGGGGCTGGGGGGTGATCATTGTGGAGGCCGGAGGGAAAACAAGGTTAGGTTCGATCCCTAACGGTGGCATTCACCCGTGCAGTAAGCCGTTAACAAACGCAGGGGGTGACCCCCCCCCCACGTACGGGCCGCTTAAACCTCGACCGCAAGGACGGGCGCAGGCCGCGGGCGAGCTTTGATGAGACCGCCATCAAAACCATGAAGGCATCGCTCTGACGGTCGCCTCTCAATGACACGAGTGTTTAAAGCCGCTGACTCCGCCTCTCCCGAGTCAGGTGGGTGATGCTTCGCAGGTCGCTCCTCTTGCCCTTCACGCTCCGCGGTGAAAGTCGGAGAGCCGGGAAAGCAAAGGCGTGTTGGGGGGGGGGGGGGGGGGGGGGGGGGGCAGAGGAGGGCTTAATTAGGCCAGAACGCCGGCGCTCCACGCCGCTGCAGCCATCCCGAGTCCCCGCACCGCTATTCCCTTAGATCCCATCCACTTAATGTTGTGTGAAATCATATCGGGGGTCCCCGGAGAAATGAGCGGAATCAGAACAATAAAGTGACACATTTTAAAGAGAGGTGGCACCGCGGGGAGACGGGGTGTTGTAGGCTGATGGATAACAAGCACACGTGTAGACCATTACCGACCGCCAGCATCCGGCCCGGCCTGGGAGTCGCTCTAAAAATATCGAAAACCTCCCGGAGTATCGCCGGTGCTAACGGGAAGCAAACGCGTTCCGGGTCAGGCGCGATCGAGGGGAGGGGGGGCGCTGGCGAAGAAAGGAAAAACCAAAAGAGTCCTACTTAGCTTTGATCTGTCTCTCTGATTCCCCACGGCCCACAGCAACAGTCGGATTCGCCGCGGCGGCGCTCAAGGTTTGCGTTCCCGCGTCGCGCCCGTTTCGGATTCCCGCCGACGTGACGGAGGGGTGGCGGAGCAGACAGGTGGCCTCGGTGCGGCCGCGGCGGCAAAATGGAGGCGGGGAGGCAGACGCGCGTCGCCGCGACGCGGGAGGGGAGCTACACGTGGAATATAAATAATAGATGGGCTGGACAAACAGCTGCTAGGACAAAGAGGAGGAGGAGGAGGGGGAGGTCCAGAGGGCCTACAGACTGACAGACAGACAGACAGGCAGACAGACAGGAGGGTGAGGGCGACATATCGGCTGTCTCTCTGCACCTCGAGGACACTTCACGCGAGGAGAGGCTGAACCTAATCTCCCGCTGCGCTCAGGCAGTTAGGGCCCTTCAGGAGCGCAGAAAGAGGCTTCTCTCCCCACCAAGGAGGGGTGGTGGTGGTGGTGGTGGTGGTGGTGGTGGTGGTGGTGGTGGTGAGGGGGGCAGCGAGCGTCTCTTTAGCTCGGCATTATCGCCCGGGCAGATCAGGATTTTACCCACCCTGGCCAGCCCTCGCGGTGCTCGTGACTCAGAGTGTCTGCGGCGCGCTGCGTCTTCCAGGTCTCCGGCCCCTTGGCGTCGGAGCGCAGGAACGCCGGCGACCGCTCCTCCGGCAGCTATAGGCAGCGGTCCCGGAGACAGGTGTGGATGTTTAATTCTCCCCAGCACGCAGCCTTGTGCTGTGTAATCCTCAGAGTAATTATACTCATCTTGTTAATTTTGTGAGTGAATAATTCAGTCGGTCCTCTCTGCCGCCTGCCTGTTTTCTTCTTGTCAGATTCTCCCCCCGCGGTATATGCTATACCTGGGTCTTCCCCCCTGCTGCGTGACCTGCGGGTGACAGGGAAACCTGCCATCAATGCGCCTGGAAACCCTCGACGCCAGCACGCCAGCCTGAGCTAAAAATAGCCCGCCTGAGATAAATAATAAAGCCTCTCCCTGTATGCGGCTTCCCCCTCTTTTTTCCGCCTGAATCCAGCCTCCGTCATGATTGTAAGGATTCATTTGAGGCGTGTTTGGGCTATTTGTTGCCGCAGGATTAGAAATAACCAGCTATTATAGGTTTGTTTGTTGTATTAAGGAAAGCAGGGGCTTTGGAGATTGTGCCAACCCCATCCGCAGGTCTGAAGATTTAAATTGTGTTGAAATTTATGAGCTGTTTCCCTCAGTAAATGTCTCGAATCAGCCTGACAGCTCTAACATACGCACCGCAGGCCTGCGTTTTTATTTGCAGAAATATGTCCTGGGGGAGCCAGAATCCATCCCATTGAATTTTCTGAGAGCCCCCCCCCCTTCCCTCCCTCCCTCCCTTTCAGTCTACAATAGAATTAGCAGCCAGTTCTGGAGTTCTGTGGCTGCTTCGCCTCATCACGTGGGCTAAAGGACGAGCAGAACTGGAGGAAACTGTACCGTCTTGCCTGGAGAGAGAGAGAAAAATAAAAATGACACGGCGCTTCAGCTTTTTTTTTTTTTTTTTTCTTTCCTTTTTTCGGTCACGAACCAAAAAGATCCTCACCGCAGAAACCTTTGTGTTGATGCTGCAGTTGAAGTCCGCATGGGAACCCTTCCTCCTCCTCCTCCTCCTCCTCCTCCTCTTCTGCCTCCTCCACATCCTCCTCTCCTCTCCATCCCCCTGCCGCTCCTCTTCCTCCACCTCTCGCCTCTCTTCCCTTTCTCTCCTCCGCCCACGCACGGCTCTCCACGACGGAGGAGCTAAAAATAGCATTAGGAATCCCCGCATCAATTCAGAGAAGGGAGGGAGGGGAGGGAGGAGGGGGGGTGTCAGCACACACAAGGTCATAAACCCCCCTCACTCCCCCCCCTCAATGGCTCCGGTACTTTTCATGATTTGTCACAGCTCCCTCAGCATTTTTCTTCCAGCGGACCGGAGACGATTTTATTTTTATCTGGTATTGATCAGCCCGTAAATCACATTAAACGCCCGCTCTTAGACTTAATTTCATGACTGAGGCGCTAATCTTATTTCGCAATTACAGAGCCAATACGCAAAAATAAATAAAAATCACACAACCACCCTTTTTTCTTTTTTTTCTTTCCTCCTCTCGTTTGATGGAGACCCAATCAGGCGGAGGGCTGAGGAGAGCAGCCAATAGCTGTCGAAAGGATGGGGTGGGTGGGGGGGCATCACGAGTATTCCCCGTTATTCCACTACGAGCTGCCAGTGCAGACAGCGGGAGACTGCCATGAGTGGGAGAGCCCCCCCGCTCTCAGCGGGGGCCCATCGATTTTGCCGCTGTCATTTCTAATCATCGTTGCTGCGCCTTCTGCGGGGAGCGAGGCCGCGCCGGTTACCCCCGCCACGTAAAAAAAAAAAAAAAAGGTATGTCGGGCTCCTCCTCATTTGCCCCCCCCCCACCACTACCACTACCACCATCACCATCACCACCACCACCACCACCACCACCACCACCTCACTGGGATGGAGGGGAGCATGCTGGGGTGTCACAGGGAGTTTGGAGTTGCTGTCGGGAACTCCAATGACTGGTGGGGGGGGGTAATTCAAAAGGGACATTCTCTGTGTTTGTTGATGCAGGACTGCCAGCGCGCACGTGTTGCGAGCACCGTGGCGAGTGTGAGTGTGGGAGGGAGGGAGGGGGGGGTCAGTTGGTCACCTCTTTTGTGCCCACCGCCGCTCTGATGATGAGACGCTGACCGAGCCTTTGAACCCTCGCATCGCTGATGAGCGGGCGCCTCGCCGTCGCCTCCCATCAACGTGTTTCCCCTCCTGACGCCTAACTCCACCCAGGTATGCGTGCAGCAGCCCCCCCCCCACACACCCCCCCACCCGCACGCACACACGTGCCCGCTCGGGCTTCACGTGCGCGGGGTCACGTCTCTGTCAGCGTCAGCAGCGGGACTCTGTGCTGCCTGTCGTCTTCCACCCCCCCTCCCTCCTTCCCTCCCTCGTCATCACACACACCCACACACACACACACACTCACTCTCTGACGTGGTAACTTGCGGTGCTGGGTGAACGGGGCTTGATGGTGCGGCGCTCGCGTCAAGGCCGCTGTCGTGCCGAGACGGTCCTGTCACCGCCCCGATTGGGGGCGGAGCCTGTGTGTGTGTGATGTGTGTGCGTCAGTGTGTGTGTGCGTGTGTGCGTGTGTGTGTGTGAGAGACGGACAGACGAGAAGAACAGCTCGGACGTTTGGGAGTCAGATGGGGAAAACAACTCCTTGCTCTCCTGCTTCTGCTTCCCGTGGAAGAATCTCTGGACCCGAAGGCTTCCCCTCGTCTGGCGTGTGACTCGTCACGTCGGAGGACGGCCTGGCGAGACCTGCGGCAGCCCCCAGTCTGACAAACAGGAAGCCGGCGTGACGAGCCACGGCTCTGCGGGCTGAGCGAGGGTGACTAATTGCCCTCTTGTTCATCCTCTGAGATGGATGACACACTCGCCCCTCCGCCCCGCCTCCGCCCTCGTGGAGACGTTGCTGCGACGGCCCATGATGCCTATTGAGTGTCCCCTCATCTCGTCAATGGCTCCGCGTTAATGCTCCCCCCCCCCCTCCCTGACGTTGCCCGTGGCAATAACGGGAAACCCTTCAGCGTGGGCTTTTGAAGAGGGCCCGTGCGAAGGCCCGCCTCCTCTCTGAGGGTTTGTCCGTCCTGCATCGGGAACATCAGCCTCCCTACGCATCGGGCCTGCTGGGTGGGCGACGCCATCCCACCCAGGAGGCCTGATGCCCTCCTCGGGGGGCACCGGCCTGGTCGGCCGCCGGTTGCGAGGACTGTAAACGTGATAGACTAACCCAAGATGGCCGCCCTTTCCCTGCCTTTAAGCGAGTGCGTCTCCTCCGGTCCGGCCTTATCTGCCTTTGTGGCGTGTTTTGGAAGAAGGCCCGGACGGGCGCGGGCAGAACGTGGGGAACCGGACGGTGAAGCCTGCTTTTTTGAACGCGCGGCCCCTCGGAATCGACGAGAGGCTGAAGCGGGGGAATTACAAAGTCGGATGAAATCCATACCTCGTGGCGCGTGGGCCGCGTGGGTCAGTCGCCGTAAACATTTGATTAGACCCGCGCCGAGGTGTGGATGATTACAGGCCGGGATAATCAGCTAATCTTTGCATCTGGGCGTGCTTGCGACGGGTTCACTCCGCAGTTCAGCGTGCTTCCCCCTCGTCCTTTCACCGGAGCGCTTTTGATCCTTTCTGTGTCCACCACCTGTTCCTTCACATATCTCTCCATCACTGTCCACTTCCTCTCCCCCAGACACACTACCCCCCCCACCACCACCACCACCCTTTTCTCTCTGTTGCACAAACACCGCGATGGTCCTACGTGTGTCACCCTGGTTGGATTTCTCTTTTTGTGTAATTACGCGGCTTCTTTTCCGCGTGCCGCGTTACACCCTGCGGCCGCGGGCTTCCTCCGCCTTTCCTCCTCTCCGTCTTGGTGTCAGCGTCTCTTCTTCTGCGAGGCCACGAAACTCAATACGCTTTTTTTGTGGACATCCTCGGACAAGTCGGCTCCCTGGTCCGAATCCAGGACGCGACAATCTCCTGGCGGCGCCCACGCCGAGAAGGGCCCCGTTTATCTGAAATACGGTCTGAAAGCAGCAAGACGGGGGAGAAAACGTAGCCTTTGACATTCGTACCCGCTCGGTAAACGAGCGTTTGTGTGTGTCCAGGAGTTGTAAAGTTCGATTTAATTATTCATGTGGAAGCAGTAACATCGCATTCCCAAACTAACAAATGAAACTCCATCTTGCCAAGGAAGTCACACGGGTCACGGTGACCAATTACTTAATGAAAATGATCAGGTTTCTAATGCAGAGGAGGCCAGAGCGCCACTCCAGATCCCTGCAGCGCTTCAAGCAGCTATAAAACAGAGTGTGAATCAGCTTCTTTGCAGCTTCATCAGAGTTTGCAGCGCTGCAGGCCCATCAAACCTCCAAATGGCTGAACCAGCTTTAAGGAAAGGATTATTACTTATTAAGAATGGCTGATGTATGATGTAAAGGTTGGCTCCCGCTCCGTCTCTGCCCTCGCTGTCTCTCTGGCTCAGCCCCGGCGCCTCTGTCTCAACCGCATTGGTTTTTTTGGGTCTTTTTTTTTTTTTTTTGCTTTTTTTGTTGTGTTTTAATACATTTAAAATATAAAATCATCAAGGGAAATTCCAGGAAAAACACCGAGCTCCACAGACGCCAGGTTCTTTCTGTGCTTCTTGTCCGTGACTGATAATTTGGTGCATGGTCTTCTTCATTGATACCCCTAAAGCATTTTATCAGATAATTCAAGGGCACATCTGCGGCTAAACTCACTTATAATGCTGAAGAGGTCTGGTCTAAAGGGTACAGTATCTTCTAAACTTTGCATTTTAAGTCCCCAAAATCTCTGGTTATTACATTTTTAGCAAGGAACCGCCATCTGGGGGAAACAGAGTCTGTGCACTGGATATATTCTCCCCCCATCTGTTGTGGAGTCACACTTGGAAGGACTGACCACATGTGACGATTGGAATAATAACTTTATCAGTGTAAATAAGAGCTGTCAGGGAGAGATGAGCGTAAACAATATTTCAATCCAGCCCCCATATCATTGAATTATTTTAATTTTAAAAGTCTATTTTTGGCACCCATGCGCCTGACTTCTGCCTGATAACAGAAATTATGCTTGTAATCTATTTAAAGACTACTTTATGGACATCATGAGCTGGGGACATGAGTTTATTTGAATTATAAATTATATTTTCATGACGCGTGTGTGCGTGTGCGTGTGTGTGTGTGTGTGTGTGTGTGTGGGGGGGGGGATACTGAGAGTGTGCTCCGGTTTACAGAATGTGCAGGGTGGTTATGGCAACACCGGCAAAGTAGAGCTGCTCGGTCCGGGGGCATCTTAGCGGGATTAAACACCTTTCCACATCTCCATAATCCCGTTCTTGTAATATCCTAACAGCCCGGAGGAGTGATCGATCCGCTGCAACCTGTGCGCATAAGCGAGCGATGGAGCGGCATTCGGTCGAAGGCGGCGTTTTGGCTGTATAGTGACGTTTTAAGGCAGGTCCTGGCCAAACCTACCAATGATACAAGTCGGTCCTAGTCTGCTGGGACCGATCGCGATGAACGGGTGTCGGAGCTCTGCACGGCAAAGGAGCAACCACAGCGCGACGAGGCGATCAGGGGGATGCGGCATCGGTGCGCGGGAGCTGTCCATCAGCACCCAGTCTCCGAGCGAAGGCAAGGGAGCAGCGAGCAGAGCCGAGACCCAGCCGCTCCTGTTTTCAGCCTGCCGCCCCCGCCCTCTTCCCACCGAGACCGTACTTTGACCACCGCCGCTCACCGCCAGAGCCTCCAGGAGCTCCCCTGTCTGAGCCAGCCGTCTCGGAGACCCGTTCGCAGCGGCGACCCTCTACCTCTGGCGAGCTACGACACCGCCCAGCGACGCGCACACCGAGGCGGGGAGCCCGGCGCCGGACGCCCGGCGCACCCGCAGCAGGATCCCTGGGCCCCGGCCGTCTCCCTGCAGCCGCAGTCGGAGAAGCAGCCTGTTTTTCCGAGCTGTCACTGCAGCTTTTCCGAGCAGGAGGCGAGCCTTCCTCCGAACCAGCCCCATCCCGACGATCCTCTCCCGCCGCAGCCCTCCCCACCTTTTCCGCCGCCTATACCGCCGCCACCAACGTCGTCCTCCTCTTCCCTGCTGTTTTCCCGGGCATCCAAAAGGGGGGATCGTCTCCAAAGGAGTGCAAATAATTACCAGCAGACAAGCATCGTGGAACGCTGCAGGGGAGGAGGAGGAGCAGGAGGGCACCAAGACCACAGGCAGTTGTTGCAGCAGCAGCAGCAGCAGCAGCAACAGCGGCAGCAGCAGCAGCACAGTCATTTGAGACTCCAACAGAGGGACCCCTCCCCTGAAGGAATCCGTGCAAACTCACAGAAAGGGCGTTCTTTAAATGTATGTAAGTCAACCGAGGCTAACCGGGGAGCATTCGAGTCTCAGACTCAGGACCTGCAGCAGCAGCAGATCCCGCAATTACGAGCGCAGCAACAGCTGCTGGTGGGGAGCAGCTTGCCCATCAACTACTGCGCCAGCGGCTCTGAGGAGCTATGTAGGACTCACCAGGCTCCACTGCTGCAACAACAAGAGCAGCAGCAGCAGCAGCAGCAGCAGCAGCAGCAGCAGCAGCAGCAGCAGCAGCAGCAGCAGCAGCAAGGCGCACTGGGACTCTGCCCCCAGCGTCCGCAGCACTGTGAGCAGGAGCGGAGGATCTCCGAGCAGGGCGATCAGGTGCAGTCCGTCAGCCGCGACTCCCGCGTAACCCCCCCGGCCGCACAACAGGCGTACGCGGGGAACTCGTCGGCGACTGCCAGCAACAGCAGCAAAGACAGCCCCAACTACGGCTCCAGCTATCACCTGTGGCCGGAGAGCCCGCACAAAGGCGAGGAGAGGATCCGCATCGACCCGCATAAGGTAGAAATGTCACATTTCCTCTCGAAGATCTAACGCTTTTGGGGGGTTTTATTTATTTTTTTTACTCACTGGCCACGCCTGTCAAACGATTTTGATAAAGCGGATTCGCGTACGTGTGTATTCCGGACGCGCGCAAAGGTGCGTATGCGTGCCCCCGGTGCGCGCACGGACAAGGTGAGACATTTGCACCGTTTAAGGTCCCCAAATGCAGCGACGCGGCCACCGTGCGCGGACGGCAGCGCGCTATTTCTTATCTAACCTGATGTTTGATTCATTCGATTTGGCACGGGGGCGCGCGCCCGAGCGCGCCGATGCGTGTGCGCACGGACACCTGTTCCGTGTTGCGGTCTTGTTTTGGGGGGGCTGGTGGTGGTGGTGGTGCGGGGGGGGGGAGCTCACGATGCAAAAATCTCGGAATGACGAGAGGAAACAAAGCGGGTGCTGTTGGCGCGGACGCGAGCGGGGGGGTCGGGATCCAGACACAGCGGGGCCTGCACCTGTCTGAGAGCTGCACAGCTCCTGGCCCCCCCACGACGAGGCTAATGCGATAACTGTGATGGAATAAGAGGCGGCGTTGCAGGATGGAGATGAGGGCACTGCGTTTGTTTTCTGTTTTTTTTTTGTTGGGGGGGGGGGGGGTGGTAATTACCGTCGTACAATTAGGATTAGAGCCTCGGAGGAGGAGCAAAAGTAGTTTTGTGGCGGGGGGGGGGGGGGGCGGAGAGGGGGGCTGTGCCACCTCTGGAGAGTCCTTTTTAAAATGCTGCTGTCGTTCCGAGGGCCTGAACTGGCACCAGTATAGCGAAAGGTGGCACGTCGAAGCACCTTGACACGACTTTGCTCAACTTGGCTCAGTTTCGGAGCATCAGCAGAACATCGAAGTAATCAGATGACTGAAGGAGAGCGGACTTTACCCCCCCCACACCCCCCACACCCCCCCACGGCCCTGTTGCATGTTAAAGGAGAGGAGCAAACTCTTGCTCAGCACTGATGACTGGACATTTTAGGGCGACGGGAGGACGGCGTTCGTTTCCCTCTGATCCGTTTATTTTGTTGCGGGGGGGTTGGGTGTGTGTGTGTGGGGGGGGGGTTGGGGAGGGGGGTGTCAGAGTGTCCTTGCACGTGTCGGAGCGACCGAGGATAAAGAAGGGAGCTGCGAGGTGTCGGGAGCGTGAGGCTGTCGCAGTGAAGGCCCGCTTCAGGACGGGCCCTCGTCACGCAGAGCCTTCGGCGTGTCACCACCGCGGCCGGCGTGTAAACAAACCCGGCGCTGCCGAGCATCCGGGAGACGCCGCCGACCGCTGGGACCCTTCGGAACCGCCGACTGGCAGACGCGCGCGCCGTCTCGGCCGCTCTCCAGCGCTTCCTCACGCCAACCCCGCCGTCGCGCTGACCTTGTGAGACCTCTGTCTCTCTCTCTCTCCCCCCTCTCTCCCGGCGCTGCTCGCCCAGGAGGGCCTCTAACGTTAGAGGCGCCGTGAACAAAACACCCGAGCGCGCGCGCCCCGACACGGCGTCTACGGTTACGCCATCCCGCTGACACCCGATAGCCGGGCCCGCGGGCAGCGGGACGTCGTGTCCTGCCCCCGCTTACATTACGCCCTTGAAAGGCGCGGAGCTGCTCCCATTGTGGCGGCGGTGTAAGTACTCAACGCCCGGCGAGGGAGGGTTATCCAGAAGCGAAGCAGGAAGTCCACCCATGGGGGGGAGGGGGGGGGTCGATGGTGCCTGGGTGGACACTTCCTGATTGGTGTTCATTGTCAAGTCACACAAATGGAAGGTCGGACTGAAAGGTCGGGCTGCACAAGCTCGGAGTATCGGCCTTCCGACCCGGTTGTCGATGGACCCCGGGCCAAGGCTGATTGTAATCGCGAATCTCAATAAGTCTGAAAGTTTAACGAACCCAAACAGGTTTGACCCCCCCTCCTTGCCCGCCCCCCCCGCCCGAGGCGTCCGTCCGTGTTTATCGTCCGTCGGGCCCCGTCGGGCCGGTGCCAGACCACCTCTCCGTGGAGCGCAGAGTGTGGTTGCGGAGCGCCCCGTCTGCCAAACTACAGATATAATCACCCTATAAGATCCGGGAAAGGTCACCGCTGTATACATCAGAGCTGCGCCTTCAGCCAACTTTGTGTCTCGGCGACGCCGCCGGGGTGATTTGGCGCCTTGTCTCGCGTCCCTAATGGCCGCGCGACCTCCGCTCCTCCGAAGTTCACCCGCTCCTGCGGCGTTCTCCCATTTCAAGCGACTTTTGCCTCCTTTTCTTTTTCCTCTTTTTTTTTGAACTCTCGCGCTCCCGCAGCTCCGGCCCCCGTCTAAATTTAGAAGAGCGCCGGGGTGAATTGGCGACGGCGGCCCTCTTTAAAAGCGCGTTATCTTCGCCGCCGTGTGTTTGTAATCACGCTGGACGCCGACGGCTTGGAACAATCGTCGCTGGCAGGTCCGCTCTGCGAGCGTCATGATTCACCGTCAGGCCTCTGCCAGGAGAAACATTAGGCTGATTCAAACTTTCTCTATCAGCCATCTTTGCCGCTGTTGTTCCAGGGGCCCCGCGCTTGTTTCTCGCTCATTAGACATCCATGTTTACACTGCCTCCTGCGCCTGAGAGCATGAGGGCGGCCAACACCTTTAAAGCACACACACATACACAAACACACACACACGCCCTGCTTTGAAAAAAAAAAAAAGTAAAGTTAAATGTCACAGGAGGGGCAGACCCTGACGGAGCGGCGGGCCCCGCAGACGGAGGGGCGGGCCCCGCAGAGCTCTGAGGGCACTGGAGGGGGTCAGGCATGAGCACGGAGAGCCTCTTAGATTTGTCCGCAGTTGGAAAAACACAGGCAGTGAGTATGAACACGGAGCTCTTTTAATAATTGATCCCTGTTTTCTCTTTTTTTTGTGCGTGTGTGTGCGTGTGTGTGTGTGTGCGTCTGCTGCGCTTAAGTGCAGCTCTGCCTTCCGCCTCTGAAATAGATTTGTGTTTCCATGTGTGTTGCTATGGAGAGATCGGCCTGGTGTTGTGTATTCTCTCTCAGGGGTGTGGGTTTTGGTCAAGGAATCGTGCGCAGAACATCTTTAATTTTTTTTTTTTCCTCCTCCCTCCCTCCCTGCTTCGTTTCGTCCCTCGAAGTCGCTCAGAGGTGCTTTAAGCTAATTCTCTTTTGTGTTTCGCTGGAGTGAGTCGAGCGTATTGAATTACTCGCAGTCCAGCTGAATACAAAAAAGTGAAAAGAAAAGGGGTGGTGGTGGTGGTGGTGGTGGTGGGGGTGTTTCCTCATCCCAGACTGCTGATGATCTCACACACCCATGCACACACACACACACACACACAAACCGGCCGGTGCGGTTTCTAACGTGACTGCTCGACCTCTCACGATGTTTCCCTCTTCTAATGCGTGTTGTAACAGTTTTTTTTTCCTCCCGTTCGCTCTCGCCGCTCTGCAGCATGCCAAGCCCCCCCACCTTTTTCCATCGCAGCTCTTTGCTTAACAAATGGCCGCAGTTCATTTATATGGTAATTCCTGCGAGATGCTGGCCAAGGGATGCCAGGCATATAATGTATCACCACAATGCATATGCTTTATGGCTAATTAGGTTATTGATCTGGAGCAGTTGGCCGTGTCGGGGCACCAATCCCGCACAAAAGTGTTTGAGAACGTGTGTAATACATCTGTAAGCAGATATATGAAAGGTGTCGTGGCGGTGGAGACGCGGAGCCATGTGGGGAAGGAGCGAGTGCGTGCGTGCGTGTGTGTGTGTGTGTGTGTGTGTGTGTGTTTGTGTCACTCAGGCACTGCCTGCTGTTTTGTCTGCTCACCACATTGTTTGGGGGAAACCAGCAGTAACTCAGGTTTGGCGCCGCCTCAGGAAGCGCCCGCCCATGTGCGTGCAGCCCGGACCTGTGTACATTAACGAGGAGACCCACCCCCCCCCCCCCCAGTTCCTCTCTGGATGCGCTTCTCCCTTGTTTTGTTTTTTTGTTTTTTTTCCTGCCCTCCAGTCAGAGCTTCTGATCCTCTCAGTTTCATTCATGGACCAACTCCATCCTGCCTCCTCTGGCCCCTCATAAGTATTCATCGTGGAGCCTCAGCTGGTCCGCATCTACGCAGATCTGTTTCATACCTTAAAGGAACACACCGACGCTCGCAGATTAGCCTGCCCACCCCCCCCACCCCCCCAGCAGAGCGGGCACATGCTGCACATGCTCCCCTAATCAATCCAAGTTTCACAACGGGGCTGCGTGCCTGCACGCCAGCCCTCGTGGCTCTGCTCCAGCACACGGGCGCTGAAACAGAAGAGGAGCTGAATGAAAACCGCTTTCCCTGCCTCCTCTGCGTCACCTCAGATTACCTGATGGGAGAATACGAACAACAGCTATCAGTATGCAGCGGAGGATGCTGTAAACATGCTCTGCAGGGGGGGGGCTTTTAACAGGGTGACAGCGTGAGAATGCACGCGTGCGTGCGTGTACGTGTGGACGCAACGCGCGCGCGTGGGGGGGGGGGCGGTTCTGCGAGGCCTGTTTTCGGGGGGGGGCTGGGTCTTCTGGGTTTGCTCACGAGACTCTCGTACCTGAAGGTGCAGATGCGGCGCCGCTCTTCCTCTGTTGATCCGTTGGTTTTTTTGAATCGGTCCCCGACTCTCCGCGGCCCCTGCACAGCTGCTCCCGCCTCTATTATCAGCTGTCGGCGTGACGGTTAACCCCTTAATGGACCACCCCCTCAGCCGGCTTCCTTTTGTCGCCATTCTCTTTAACCCTTTCACCAACGGAGCGACCTACTATCTCTCCATGCTTTTTTTTTTTCTTTGAAAGAGTCCATTTTCAATCAATAGGTTCCGCTCCCCCAGCTATCCTCTCCCTCTGTCTGGCTGACAAAAAAAAAGTGGAAGTGGGGGGGTTAAAATAGAATCAATTTACTCGAGAGGCCCCTGGGGGGCCTTTGAAAACTGCGCCATTTAATTTCATAACCAAAGTGGAAGGGGGGGGCACAGCTGGAGGCTGTTAGCACAAATCCCGGAACTTTTATCATGTGAGGTCTAATAGAACAGTGTTGAAAGACATCCACTCACGACCTCACTACAGTGACTGGGGGGGGGGCATCCGCTCGTGACCCACCTGCCTGGAAACGAGGTGTGCTAACGTGCGCTGGCCGGGGCCCGTACGTTTCCCGCTCTGTGGGTGAATACAAATGTGCCACTTTCCCAGCCGCCTCTGCATCAGCGCAGGAAGATAAGGATATTCAATTAGACCACGGCTCCCAGTCCCGGCGTTCCCGAGCCGGGCGACACGGAAAAACGCTGCAGCGGGGGCCGGTATCTCCCCGCTTCTTCGCGCCGCCGCCGCCGCAGCCTTCCCCCAGGAACGTTAAAAACAGCTTTAGCAGATCCCACTTCCTGTTTCCTCACAGGGAAAATTATTGACGTTCCTCTTATTTCCCATAATTCTTAGCGTCCTGTTCCCCCCCCTTGCCGGCATGCTCCTGTCATAAATCTCCGACGAGACCTTTCCAGGCATCTCTCCAGTCAATCTTTACTGAGTTTGTTGCCTTATCGACCTGTCCTGCGCTATAGCTTGTCCCGGCCTCTCCGACCTGATGATGCTGCCGCTGCCTCGGGACAAGCGCAGGAAACCGATGAATTCTGCGGATTCGCCTCCCGCCGGAAAAAAGTTGTCAAGCGCTGACATTTGCCGCGCACTTCGGAGGGGGTTTGATAAGAGTTAAGAACCGCCGCGATAATCTCGCCGAGGAATACTCGCAGTGGTGTTGTCAAGCGGGGAAAGTCGGAGTCGGGCGTAGATAAACCGGGCGTCGCGGTGTTACGCAACAGCGCGTCGTCCGCCGCCGTCACTCAGCCACGGCCGCCAGTCAGCGATTTCTTTGAAGCGGGACGTCGTTCTGACACGGAAACAAACGCGTCAAGAGGCGAGACGAGGGAACGCTGCACTGGTTTCAGCCACGGCACGCCGGGAGGAGAAGGGGAGTTCGGCGAGGCACGCGGGCCGATAAACAATCAGCCTCCCAGGTTTTAAAACTTTACACGACTTTATCGCGGGGCAGCTGCGGCGGTAGCTGAGCGCCGACGTTCCGGTTTAGGATTGCCCTCGCAGCAACGGGAATAAAAGCAATCAGTGGCGGAGCTCCTCGGAACTTTCAAAGTGGAGTTTAACCACGTTGATAGCTTTTGGACATGAAATCAGTCCTCTCTGTCCAACAGGGATTGAGAGGAGCCTGGATTGGTTTTCACTTACTTCACTCTTTCAGGTTTGTTAACCCTTTACTCCCCCCCTCCCACAAAAGCTACAAATCCAGTTTCTAACAATGCCCTCCATTAATTTACTGGAAATTGGAATAGTTAATGAGGCACTGGGTGTCCCGGTGGAAAATGAAAGCCCCCCCCCGCTGTCACTACAGACCCTAATTTCTCCAGGACCTAATTTCTGCGGCACGTTCACGTGGGCGCTGCGGCAGTCACCTTGTTGGCTCGTAATCGTAATAGCGGCGTGTCTGTGCGGAGCGCATTAACGGTCCTGCTGGCGACCCGGCCCCAGAGGCCACTCCTTCAGTCCCACAGAGGTTTTGTCTCGTATTATGGAGTTTCTGTTAATCTCTGAGAAGGACGCAGCGGGCATGGAGAAGGCTAAGCAGCCCTGAAGGCCCAGGAATATCTCCACCATGGCCTTTAATTGTGTCCCACAGTGTGTCCCTACTTATTACGCATTTGCGTTCTATATTTACTCTAAAATAATAACGCAAATCATTTCTCCTTCACCCCCGAGGCTGCCGCGCCACTCACCTTGAACATTTCAGGGGCTGTCACGCTTCGTACAGTCAGATCAGCTGTTGTTGTTGGCTCTTCGCTCTCCTGCCGAGCCTCTGTGTTGAGACCTCCTCCCCGTAGATATAATCTAGCCCCAGTGACAGATAGATGCACGGCTCCAGACCCCAGCCACAATCAACCCGGCTAAATGAGCTGGTAATCGTCCCAGTGAGGGAGCGTTTGGACGGACGGCGTCAGCTGTTATCCAATTTGGAGGCTCGGTTCGGGGTGTTTAGTCAGGGGGGTGGCGCAGCGCAGTCCGGAACGAGGCTCGGACGCCAGCGAGGCGAGGGTCAGCTGCGGTTGCTGTGGAAACGCGGGTCAAGATGATGTTTTTGAGGCCGTGATAGGCAGGGCGAAGCAAAAAAAAAAGATGCAAGATAGAGATGTTAAGGGCAAAGCCTCGAACTCACAATGCTGCCTTTGTGTGTGACACTGACTCCTCAGATCACGTCAGCTGCTCGGGCGCCTGGGTTTGTTTGCTCTGCAAATCAACTCTAGTCTCTTTTTCATAAGCAAATACAATAAAAGCATCTAATTATGGCCTTTGCATGTTGGAGGTCGAACCTGTTGGGCAGTCAATAGATATATGTCTTTAATTTACAGTAATTATTTAAGTTATTTTGCTCAGGGGTGCTGTGAAACAGCCCAAAGCGCACACATTTGCACCTCATATGCTGCAACAGAAGAGGTGAGCGATGGGGATTAGGATTAGGGTTACAGTTTTCCATATTGCTGTTGCGTATTTGAATACATTCATGAGGTGAGAATATTTTTTTTTTACAGAGTGGTATCCACGTGATGCAGCAGCTCTCATTTCACACACACATACACACACACACACACTCTCGCTCGCACACAAGCGCACATGCGCGCACGCCTCGCTCATCGCAGACATGTGAAGTCAATTTGAGATTACCCTCTGAAAGCTCTCAGAACACCGGCGCCTCTTCAGGCTCTTACCCTCACTTTATCCCACTGAAGCGACATGAATTTAGCAGCAGATGACACACACACACACACACACATCACACACACACACACACACACACACACACGCACACGGAGTGATCCAGTAAGGCTCAGCCTCCGTGTGCAAATTCCATCTGAAACACACATGAAACGATCAGAGGCGTCTTAGTAAAGCCCCCCCCCCAAAACACACGCACACGCACACACACGTACACACACACACACACACACACACACACACACACACACACACACACACACCAACACGGGCCGCTCCACTCTTGTACCGTTTACGTGGACGGCGGCGCGCTCGGCGCAGCGATGGAAGGGGATTTGCCGTGCGGCGGCCGCCTCCGTTCGTCCTGCCTTCACCTGCGCTGAGTAACGACGCGCCCGCTGGTCAGGGACGGGCAGAGGAGCGCCGATGCCCGCTGGCCTGTCACAGAAATGTGACAGCATCCAGCGCGAGGGAGGAGCCGTGCAGCGCAGCCTGCAGCTCTCCATCACTCCATCACTCCAGGGGCTGCCTGAGACCAACACAGGGAGCTGCCCCCCCCCCCCCCCCTCGCTGTTTTATCAGATCTCACCTTTCCTTTCACGCGGGCCTGTCGGGGCCGTGCGTCGATATCGCAACTGATCCGGTGCTCCGGCTCGATATGCAAACGCACCCGCGCGTTGTAATCAAACATGCAGGCGAAGTTGAATATTTCATCGTGCACGTTTCTATTTTTCGGGTCTCCAACCCGCCCCCCCCCCCCCCAGTGCTGCAGAGCAGCATCGGCACTGAGGAAGGAGAATTTTTCTATTAGATTTGAGCTGGCTGGGGAGAGGAGGCAGAGAGGAGCGGGTGGAGAGTTGCTTCATTTGAGCTGTTCTGCACGGAGGCTTTTCAATTTGATTATGAGGCTCCATTTCATAGAGCCTGGACGCAGCGCGCCGTTCGGAAAAGTAATCCGGCCTCCGGTCGGACGGACGAGCAGCCTCCCGGTGCGCGGCGGGGGCCCAAGGGCAGCGTCGCGCTCTTTCCCCCCGCGCTGCTGTGTCAGGTTTCAGGGGACGAGCGGTCAGGGGGGGGGGCCCCCCGGCGGGCGAGAGCGGGGGGAGGAACGCGGCGAGGGTTCCACGGACCGATGAAGGAGCGGGCTTTCCGCGTGAACGGAGCGACAGCCAAGCTTTTCATGGGGAACAATGCTGAAGAGTCACGTTTGAGGGCTCCAGGTTTAACGTGAGCGAGCGAGAAAGTGAAGACCTGACCTTCAGAGATAAATGATGTGAAACCCCCTTAGCTGGCTTACTCCACATGACTCATAAGAACACTGAAGAAGAGGCCCGAGTGTTTTCAGCCCTCGAACAGTCGGCGGTGGAGGAAGAGAAGAAGAAGTAGAGCAATTTAATGGAAACACACACACATACACACACAAACACGCACGCAGGAGCTGGCTGTAATCAAATCGCGCGCAGCCACAAGATACCACCTCCTACTCTGTACATTGTTCTTCCTCCTGATGCAGCGATTCTGCAGGAAAAAACACGGACGAGGAAAGACTGCGGAGGGTCGGGGGACCGTTCAGATCCCAGGTGATCTGCTTAGCGCCCGACAACGAGGCGATCGTCTGTTTAGCACCAAAACGCTAAAAGGGATTTAAGGAATCAGGACCATTTTAGTTCCCTAACCCCCCCCCTCCTCCTCTGTCAGTACTCCCGCGGTGGTTTTATTTACGCTGGTTTACTCCTGTTGCCATTTTTGCTGCTCCCGTTTGCTAAAGTGCTAATCCTTGGGTGAGGCGGAGGCACGGACGATGGGTGTTCAATTTAAAATTCCCAGATAAACCGAGGGAGAGCCCACACGGGGAGGGGTTTGTTTGTGCATTCCAGAGACACGGAGGATTCACGTCCCAGTTAATCATTTACTCATTTACCGGACTGACAGGTTGCTCATTGTCCCACATAAATCCACATCTCAGTTTTAACTTGGAGGAGGAGGAGGGGTGGGGTTGAGGGGGGGTGACACTGAGCATGATGGGAGGCCATAAATTGCTCCTGAGAGGGGGGGGAAAACTTATCACATAAATTTGATGTACAGTAATAAAAGCGAACAGGAGCTCCTAATTCTCTGATGTCGGGCTCAGATGACACCACAATAAAAACACTCAGGTCTCATAACTTAAGCAAGGTTTTCTACAAAAGTGCACAACACCGACCGTGTTTGTTTTGGACTCTTCTTCTTCTCCTTCTTTTTTTTTTTTTTTTTTTTTTTTTTACCCAGTTCTCAAAAATGACAGCCCAGGACTCGGATTTCCACATCAAGCATCTCAGACAGACTTTCAAAGCTTAAAAATAGTTTCAGATTCTCTTTTGTAAATCATGCTCAGGCACTCAAAACCAAAGAGATGTTGATTTTTCTTTTCAAAGGAACAAGAGGCTAAAAATATGCCAACGCAAATTGAAGTTAATTATAATTTCATCTTATTTGATCCTCCTCTGGAAAAAACAAAACAAAAACACGCTTTTATTTCCCTGGCAGAGTTAAAAAAAAAAACAAAAAAAAAACGGCGCGCTCCCGCCCCCAAAGATCAACGTTCTGACTGCTGCGCCACGCAGCGCCGACTGTTCCGCAGCGTTTCCTGACATTCTAACCTAAAGTTCAGCTGCTCCAAAGTCTGTAAGGGTTCTAATGGCGCAGATTAAAAAGCAATTTAATACAGTAAAGGGGATTAGAAACACTATGGGCTGCGCTAATCCTTAACCTTTAGTCCTGTTCTCATGGAGACACAATATGTGCAAAACGATAGCATCACAGGACCGCAGTTAGTAAATTTCCATTAGGGCTGCCCTTCCTTATTCCCACCAGCACATTTAAAGGCATTAGGCATGCTTTGACAGGGCTAATAAAATGGTCAGCGCTACTATCACACAGCCCCAACTTGTTTTGGAAAAGGCACTGTTCCGAGGGAAGTTTTCATAACCCATTATGGCAAATTGCCCGAGTCTCTGAAGAGCAGCGGGGGGGGGGCAGGCGGACGGATTCTCCGTCCTCATAACGGCAGGGAGGTAAGAAAAGCGGGGACGTTGTCGAGAGGTAAAAGGGAAAGGCAACAAATTAAAAAAGCCACATCAAAATGTAGGTGTTAGCGGCACTGATCTGGGGGACGGAGGCAAAAAGGAAAATTAAAAGGGGGGATTGTTTGAAATTGTCACCGCTCTTCTCCTGCGCTCTGCAGGGCCGGCGATTCTCTGATAGGAACCGGGGTCGAGCCGTGCATAAATCTTTCATGGCTGAATTTGTGCAGTGCAAAGATTCAATTTTCTGCACTTTGTCGGGGCCCGCTATTGGTTATATGGATTTATTTATACATCAAGGTCCATTCATCATTTAGTTGGCGTGTGATGCCGTTCCCTCGAAGCAGAGACCGGCGGCGTCACGTGGAGGAACCTCTCGGCCGTTCGGGTCTGAAACGCGCGACTCCGCCGCGTTGGGCTCCTCTCGGCGGAGCGTGCCAGCTCTCAGAAACAAGAACTGTTAATGTTTTGGCTCTCGCTGTATGTTTGACCACATGTCCCGCTGGGCGGTAAATCTGTCCACTTTTATAACCGTAATTCCGTCCCCTCCGCGGAACCACAGAGATGCGACGGCCACATCAATGCTCCGTTTGGCGGAGGCCCGGCGACAGCTTCGGCGGGCCTCTTTGTTGTTGTTGTCGTCGTCATTGTTGTTGTTGTTGTTGTGACGCCGTTGTAACAGCTCCTCTCCCCGTTCGCAGGCCACCACTGAGCAGAAGAAGCTGAGCCATGCTGGATCCAAGCCCTCCCTCTCCGAGAGCAGCGGCAGACTCCCTCAGATAGCCATGAACACCTGCAAGTTCAATGGTGGAGTGAGACCACTGGTGGGCAGCCTGGCGTCCTCGTCGCGCCGCAACCTCGCGGACATCGACTCGGAGACGCAGCCCCTGCAGACGCTGCACAGCTCCGGCCTCGAGGTTGTGGTGTCCAAGGGCAACGGCGGCGAAGACCCCAGCAAGGCCTCCAACGAGAGCCTGGTCAGGGAGGGCAGCGGGCGGCGCGGGGGGGAGGGCACCGCAGAAGAAGAACAAGGACATTGGCTACAAGTTGGGCCACCGGCGGGCGCTTTTTCGAGAAGAGGAAGCGGCTCAGCGACTACGCGCTCATCTTCGGGATGTTCGGGATCGTCGTAATGGTGACGGAGACGGAACTGTCATGGGGGGTTTACACAAAGGTGGGTTGTGACGCTCGAGTGGGAGACTTTGTTCGCGTTCGCGCTTGATTGAGCGACGGTGGGCGGTCGGAATCGCGAGGGCTTCCTTCAGCGCGGGCGGCGAACTGGAAACAAAATACGGGGTCAGTAACGTAAGAGGCTAAAGCGCCGCCCATGTCGGGCGCCGCTGACCTGTGAGTGACGTTCCAGGGGTAAACGGAGGTGAAAAAGTGAGACGAAGCCGCTTTTCTGGTGTTTTCAAGGGCGCTTCGCCATCCAGTGTTTCGAGTCTTTTAATTAATTATCTGTAATGTCCAGAACATTGACTGGAACAGATCTCAAAAGTACTTTGGATAATTAAATTTTATGGACTTTGAAATACAATCAGCATGGAGGAGATATTCCAGACACCAAGATGGATGCCTTCCCTCCGAGTGAGGGGGCAGTAAAAGCAGAGACGGGCTAGTGCTAATTAGCTCGGCCACAGGTATGTTTAGTGTTGGGGGGGGGGGGGCTTTCTGACTCGCGCGGTCACGGTCGGTGTCATTTTCAGACACATGGGGCTCTCAGCTGAGTCCGTTTGGCCCCAGGTGGACACGACGATGACGCACCGATCGGCCTAAGGTGTCAATCGGTGACGTGGATGCTGCGTTTAGACGAGTGTGTCACTGTTGCGTAACGCGTGGTGAGAACGGTTGCCGCCTAAATGAAGGGTGTCGGTGGATGGAAGCGCTGACGCTTTACAAAGTCTTTATCTCGGTGCCCGTCTCCCCGCGTGGAGCGGGAGAAGGCGCCAATCATCAGATGAATAAACGAGAGCGTTCAAAAATAATGATTTTCGTCCATCTGCCGGGATTATTAGAATGCGTCTTGGAGTAGCTACGAGCGAGTGTTTGATGTAGTGCACGAGTCATTGTGGTAATCTACTATAGGAATGATTGATTGGGTTTTAAGTAAGTCAATAGCTTTCTGTGCAACTGTGACTGAGCGGGGTTCAGTTCATTCATCAAACTGACCTCCGCCGGAATGGAAATGACCTCCCATCTCTGAATGCTACGCCGACCCCCCCACGCCCCCCCCCTTGCCCATCAGACAGGTAGCATTTGCTGTCAACGGTCCCTTTTCCCCTCCCGCCTCACCTTACGTCTCAGACACTCGAGGCCCGGCCAAGGATTTCTGAGCCCGGCGGCGGGGGAGACGTCGCGGAGAGGCGGCGAGCGCTGGGACCGAAAAAACTCCTTGAACCTCCTGCAGGCGGATTAATTGGAACGTTCAATGTTATTTCACCGGGGACTTCTCAAAACAATTTCAGACATTAGGACGTCTTGAGAACGTGGCGCTGACCCGCGGAGCAAAGCAATCTTTCTGATTGCTAAAAATACATTCCGGAATATGGACCAGCGCGAGGTGGAATCACACCGAGCAGCTCTCTGTCAGCGCGGAGGAGATTATGAATTAGATCTGTTTTCGTCATCTCTCCTCTGCACCATTATTATCACAACTGATGGCGTTTTTTTTTTTGTTTAAAAACCAAGGCTGCTAAATTGATTCACGAGATGGAATTTCTTTTTAGCCAGAGCAGAGGAGTCCAGCCACCTCGTTTCCCCACATCTATGCTCCCCGTGTACGCGCAACACGTGGGCACGCACGCTTTCAGCTGCTCTATTTATCAGCACTGACGCTCACCGGGGTGCACCCCCCCCCCACACACACACACACACACACACACACACACACACACTAATGCTAGCTTTGCCTCCCCCCCCCCCCTGATTAATTGGTGGTTGGGACGGCGAGGAACGGCATCCACAGATAATATCAGCCTGCACCTCCACCTGCATTGTTTAGCAACATCCTGACTGCACGGCTGGTGTGCAGGAGCCCATTATCGGCTCTCGGTTAGACTTTTAAGCTGATAAGTGCTGTGTGTGTAAGTGTGTGTGGGAGACCACCCTCACATTATACTTATGTGCAAACATAGGGCTCCAGTTGCTATGTAACATAGGACTCCCAGTGAAAACACGTGTGTTAATACAGATGGGTTGTATAAATATTCTAATAATGCAGGATGTCTCTGATGTTTATCTCATTCTCTCCCTCCAGGAATCTTCATACTCATTTGCACTGAAATGCCTTATCAGCCTTTCCACTGTTATACTGCTCGGTCTTATAATAATGTACCACGCCCGGGAAATCCAGGTGAGTCCAGCGCTCACCAGGTAACCTCACTCCAGCCGCTGTCGGAGCAGATGTTAACGGAATGGCGGTTTACCCCCCTCAGCTGTTCATGGTGGACAACGGCGCGGACGACTGGAGGATAGCCATGACCTACGAGCGGATCTTCTTCATCGTGCTGGAGCTGCTGGTGTGCGCCATCCACCCCATCCCGGGCCAGTACGTCTTCACCTGGACGGCGCGGCTGGCCTTCACCTACACGCCGTCGGTGGCCGACGCCGACGTGGACATCATCCTCTCCATCCCCATGTTCCTGAGGCTCTACCTGATCGGCCGGGTCATGCTGCTCCACAGCAAGCTCTTCACGGACGCGTCGTCGCGCAGCATCGGCGCCCTCAACAAGATCAACTTCAACACGCGATTCGTCATGAAAACGCTCATGACCATTTGTCCGGGGACTGTTCTGCTGGTGTTCAGCATATCCTCCTGGATCATTGCTGCGTGGACTGTGCGCGTCTGCGAGAGGTAAACACGGGCGGGTGAATTATGGATGTTGCTGGGGACACGTTAAGAAATGGTTGCCGTGCAGTCGGGAGGAGGGGGGGGGGGGTTGGGCGGGGGGTTGGGGCGCTCCGCCTGGAGAAGTCTGCCCTTTCTGTCTGGTTGAAATGTGCAGAAAGCGTAAAAAGAAAAACAAAATCGCCTAAGCACTCCACACACGCGCAGACAGACACGCCCACCTGAGCGTTTAAAAAACGTCGGATCTAGATTTGGTTAGATCAGCGATAACGCTGCGAACCCCTGCTCCCTGTGTTTGTTGCTATTTTTGATGGCTTGTCCATAATTCATGAGTTTCTAATTGTTTGTTTGCTGAATGGTTTGTTTTGGTAATGCTGAGCAGCCCCCGGGGCCCCTTAACCCGTTTTCCTCCCCAAAACTGTGCGATGGGCTTCGTCTCAAGGGGGGGGGGGGGCAGGAAAAAGGGAGACGAAAAAGTGAGGCAGGAAAAAAAAGAAGAGCGCGTTCTTTCTCTTTCTTTTCCTCCCTGTCTCGCGCTGCATTTGCATAGGTAAACGAGGCTTTCGCGCTTTGATGTTTCAAAGACTGGAGTAGGCGGGGGGCAGCGCGGACGCGTAGTGGAAACACGCAGCATCAGACGGAGGCCACAGATAAATGTGTCCACGTCCTCCTGCAGCTCACCTCACCTGCTTTTACTAAGCCCCCCCCCCTCCCCTCTCCTCTCCTGCCACTAACACCCGGCCCTTGCACGCCAAACCCCAGTTAACCCTTCCCTCAGCCCCTCCATAGTAGAAGTATAGCTAAAACGTGCACAAGCTCCTCTTGAGGGGGGGGGCAGCAGGGTCTATTTCTATGCAAACACACTCCGGTTTGGGAATTTCGCTAAAGACACACTAGTATTTCCACAAAGCAGCACAGTCAAGTTCAGCTACCTGAGGCCCGACCTCTGACCTGTTACACAGCCACACAAACACACACAAACACACACACACACACACACACACACAGGGGCGACGCTCACCTGCATTAAAATGCTTTAGTTTATATTAATGGTTTTGGCAGTCTTAGCAATGGAAACGAAACTCTGCTGCTTGGTGGAAATGGAGCTACAGAGATGAATTAGAGCAGCCTAATTTAATTTCTCACTGACCCTTTTACTTATCTCACTGTGCTGCGATGCTTTTAGCTGCGGGAAAATGACACTTAGAAGCAAACCAATGCGTGCATATCGACCAAAATGGGATTACAGGGTCACGTGACACGCTGAAACTGTCATCTTCCCCTGTTATTTGTTACGATAACATAAAAAGAAGAATTCAGTTAAAACTGTAATCACATCATAGACGTCTTGACATGACCATGGGACTCCAGTGGTGACCCATGTGACTGCTCTCAGCTAAGCAGCCCCCGCCCCACCGCCCCAACATTATACATATATAAGGGATCGATAGATTTTTCTTTTCAAGGAAACGACAGAATAGAGACGCAAAGCTGCTCTTGCCCAAACTGACAGTGTTACCGAGTCCATCTGGAAACCCGGACTGGAATTTTTTTTTTTTTTTTCTTTTTGGCAATCAGACGAGAGCACAGATGCTCCGACACAGTCGGTTGTCCCGTGTACACACACAAACACACGAGCTTCCCATAAACAGGCCTCCGGTGCAGAGTTTGAACCGACTTCAGATGGATGGGTCCGCGCGTCCAAGCACGGGCGGATGTGTGCGTGCATGCATGTGTGCTGATAAAATGTCACATCTATCTATATTGTTGTACTTTCTATTTCCCCACTATGCTGCTCCATAGGGATACCATGTGAGTCCTCGCTCTCTGGCCATGGAAAACAGATAAATTAATTAACAACCAAACTTATCATTTTTGCACCGAGCTGGCGCCACTGCTGCCCCGAGCGGGGTCGGGAGGGAGGGGGCGGGGGTGGTCGTGGTGGGTAGGGTAATTGATCGTTTTTCCAAACCCGGCGTGGTGAAGGGGAAGGTGAGAGGTGGCGCGCGCGGGGGGGGGGGCGCCGCCCTTCTGCCGAGGCGTTCAGTTGAGGAGCAGAGAGGAGGCCGTCGGTGTGAGCAGCACTCTGGAGCAAGCGTCTCTAACTGTCAGGCCAGTGAGGGCTGGAGGAGGAGGAGGAGGAGGAGGAGGAGGAGGAAACTGGAGCTAAAATGGAGCAGCTCCTTCGAGTCACCTTCACAAATCGGCCGGAGGGCAATTTGTCGTCTTTCCTTTTTTTTTTTTTTTTTCTCTCTCCCTCTCTTTATGCAATTGTTATAGATCGATATTAGACAAAAAGTCTTTTTAGCAGCGACTCCAAAGATTTGCCAATGAGCAAAGGCCTCTCTGGTCTTTGTGTTCACACATTACCATCTCATTACCCCCCCACCTCCACCACCACCACCACCACCACCCCTCCACAGAATTTTGCTGACCTGAAACGAGTGTCACCTCCTCTCGTGTGCTAATGCCATCTCAGGGTGTGTCTCACCATCGTTACGCGCCGTTCCCCCATCGTGTCCACACGAGCGTCCTCACCCTAACCCCCCCCCTCCTGTGGTAAACATCAAAACAGCATGCGGGTTTTCATGTTTACCGCCTTGACTCAAATTGTAAACGACAAATCAGTGAATGGAACGGTGGAAAAAAAAAAAGAGGCGCTTGTTTTCCAAAGTGCTGTGCTTGAACGTCACGCTGACCACACTCCCGAGCCAATCGCAGGGCGGCGCCGCGTCCGATTGGACGAGCACAAAGTCCGTGTGGAAAAAGCCTAGATGGGGTGAATGAAAGACACACAAGCATGGGGGGCAGGGATGGATGGATGGATGGCAGAGTGCCCCCCCCTCCTGTTTGACCTCAGTCCTTGAACTGACCTTCTCTGGCCCTGACCTCCCTCCCTCCCTCCCTCTCCCCCCCGATCCTCTGCAGATCTACTTTTCCCATCTAACATGGCATGCTTTTGCAGATTACCCTCATCTACACCCTCTACTGGTCCCACTACTGGTCCCAGTGCCTTCCCTCTTCCATAACAAGCAGGTCGAGTCTCTCACCCGCACACTTGCATGCGTGCCCCCGCCAGCCCGCCACTTTAGCGCTCCCCTTAGTTCCCTTTCTCGCCTCCTGCTGGGAGGGTCCCCCGTCAGAGAGTTTAACTTTCACTGACTTCGCCCGTTAATTCAAGCCCAAAATCCCAGTTAGCGTGAGGTGGGAGTAGAGCCACGAACGTGCCGCCAACGCCGTCCCAGCAAGGGCAGCTGACGATTGAAGCTGATTCCTCTTTGAACGTTTGAGAACGTGAGGGACAGCCATGAAGCTGTGGGCCTAATTTTGTTTAAAAAAAAAAAAAGGGAGATTTCAAGAATAAAGTTGCAATATTACCAGAATATTTCTCTATTTTTAAAGCAATTTCGGAGTACGCTTAAACGAGAAGCTCCACTTCCTTCAATAAGATCAATAAAGATCTAAAAGCCTAACTTTTATCTCTTCTTTATTGGCGTAATATTGTAACTTTGAAATCTCTGTTTCTTTTTTGTTTGTTTGCTTGTTTTAATTCGTTTTTTTTTTTTTTATCGTATCCCCGACAGACCGTCGTGCAAACGAAGTTTAATTTCTAGAAAATGGAGACAAAGGCTGCACTTTGGGCGTTGTTGGTGCGCGCAGGAGCGTGGGACAGGTTATCGGAGGTGGTGGGTAGAGGAAGTTACCGTGGACTTTTCCTGGTTTAGAAAAGGTTCCGTTTTTGGAAAAGTTCCGGAAGGTCGCGCGGTCAGCGGAAGTTTTTATCCCGACATCGGGTCCCGTACCGCCGCACTGAGCCCAGGCTGGCGATTCCTTGAAGCCTCGAACTTGCCTCAGAGTGATATTTTACACCTCGTTCGTTTTGCAATCTGCAGGGGCTAAAGTTGCTTTGCACGTTAATTTAATTTCATACACACTTAAGGTTGATATTTTATGTAAATTGGCGGCGGCGCCGTCAGGCACAGCCCGCGCGTGTGAGCCTGCTCCGTGTTTGATTAGCAGATGAGGGGTCACTGTGACTTTGAGCCCCTCCGCTGCTCAAATGTGCTCCAGAATTCATTTCCCAGAGTTAAACTCGGGCGTGAGGCCAAGAGACGGCGCCGGGACGGATCCTGTCGACCGCACGTCCGCCGTCTTGTTCTGATTCCCTCGGAGGAACGTCGCCCAGCGCGGCGGCGTGGGGGTTAGCGGGCAGATGTGGCCACGGCTCCGGACAGCGTCTTCCCTCGCCGACACCGAACCGCTCGCAAAAACACGATAAATACCGTTTAGTACTTGTCAGACAGCTGCTGCACGCGACTTTAGGCTGCGATTTAAGTCTGAGGGTGCTAATTAACAGCTTAAACAAGCGATCTACAGCGCCGTCCTCACTCAGACCAAATCTCAAATTATGATTTGCAAATTATGGGATTATCAGAAGACTTCAGTGTGCTTGGCTTGGGCTGGTTTGACTTTGTGGCTGTGCAGCTAAAAGAACAAAACACATTTTAATATCTCTTTTTTCCTTTTTTTTTTTTTTTTTAATTAGGTCATCATCATTTTATTTGTTCCCACAAACACGTCCCTCCTGAGGAACTTCACAACATGTTTGTCCCCAAGTAATCTCAGCAGGCACGTAGTCTTCTGTCAACAGGACGGGCACTTGTTAAATTTAAAGTTTTAATTAGCAGCGTAAAGTTGCCGAAAGCAAGCTCTGAATGGAGGGGGGAAAGGTTTGGGAACAAACAGAGAGGAAAAGATATCTTTTTTAATGGTTTACTCACAGAAAAGACGCAATCTGAGCTTACATTTAAGATAGACGTGATAAATAGAAAGAGAGTCTATTTAACTCAATAACATCAAATGATATCAGCAAATAGAATTAGCTATGTTTGAAGTTTGAAACAGACTCAAATAAGAACCTCTACAGTGGATATTTTTGACGGAAATTTCAAATTGGCTCCCCGACGCTTTTGCCAATAGAAGGGTTTCAGGACAGGGTCAAAAGGTCATCCAGGGTACTGCACATTGAATGCTTAAGAGCTTTGAATGCTTCCTGCAGATGGAAGTTGTGCATCTTGTTTTCCATAAAATAGACAGCAGCCGGTGTTGTTTAAAAATGTGAGGAATTTCACTTGAAGACGCTGAATTTGAGTCGCTTTAGTGCTCTTTTCCCAGGACATTCCGTGTGTGTGCGTGTGCGCGTGTGTGTGTTTGTGTGTGTGTGACAAAGACAGAAGACGGTTTTGCGAAGTTTAACTCGACATCCGAGCATTTTGCGAGAGAGCGTCAGGATTAGCCCTCGAGGCTTGCGGATAATTTGGCTGTGTTGGCGTACGGCTGGTTGTAAACCCCCTCCTCTAACCTGTGCAGCCGTTGTTCAGCAGCGTCGTGTCAAAGCCAGTGTTGCAGGAAGAGAAGCCGGGAGTTCAGTGGTGTCAAAGACGTTTGTGGGGAATAAATCTGTCTGCACACGGCCGTGCCTCCTGTCCTGGAATAGGTTGAAAGTGGTGCCAGCTCTTCTCCATGCTATTCCAAACCCTGACACAGTATATTGAGAGCCCCCAAATGCTTTTCAGCCGCTGTCTCTGGTCCCATTTTTGCCGCTGTCCACCATTTTAAAAGAAAAGAAAAGGCCTCCGCGCGCATTTCTGCCCGAGGACACCACCCGCTCTGCGCCTGCCCTGCGAAAACAGATGAATGAGATTACGGCACCAGTCGCTTGTAATTAAAACGTTTAGCCGGCTGATCAAGATCGGCCCTCTGGCAGCCTTCACAGGGCAGCTGCTGAAGTGCTGGGACGCAGGTAAAAGCCCCGCCGGTGTCAAATCCAATGAGCGTCTCCCTTTTGCCACGCGTCCAATCCACCACACTGGACAGGCATCGACTCCCCCCCCCCCCCTCCTCCTCCTCCTCCTCCCCCCTTCCCTCCCTGCAGAGGTGGTCGCCCTCCCCCACCTCCTCGCTCTCAATATACTGGATTTGAAGCATGCAGGATGCAGACATTGTTTTTCTTTCCCCTGCATGGTGTCGCCCAGACTGCTTCTCTGCATGTCATCCGAGAGTCCCACACCTTTTTGTCCGTCACCACGAAGGGGGAAAAAGTACCCGTTTTTACTTTCTCCCCAGCATGCACAGGAAGTTGAGCGTGCAACTTTGAAGGAAGGGAGGCATGATCGGTGGGTTCTCGGGAACAATGAACTGACTTGGAGGAGACGGAGGAGAGAGGGCACTCCGCTGCTTTAGCCTTCATTCGGAGAGAAAACTCTCCCCCGCCACAGTCAGAGGCGACGGTTCTCTGCCTTAACGAGTCCTCACAGCTATTAATTACCGTCCCGGTCAGACACCCCCCCCCCTCCCCCTCTACCCGAAAGAAGCCTGGAGAGATCCCTCAGAAATCAGTCTCTAGCTGTCACGGCTCGTCAGGAGGACGCCGGCGAGATTTTGTCTGAGAGTGTCTAATAAATATTTTACATTCGCTCCAAAATTAAATCTTATCTCCTCCTAGACAGCCCATTGGGAATAATGAGGCGAGCTGAATGAGGTGGGAGGATGCGGCAGATTCGCCTTGTCTCGCTGCAAAGAGAAGCTATCGGAATGTCATCATCAATCCAGCTTTGTACAGTATTTTAAAAATAAAACAGAAACATCTCCGCACATGCACCGCGGGCCTTTGGACTGACAACTCAAGCATGGCTGTCGGCTATTTTCAGCAAACAACATGTTTGAAGTGACGATCTGCATCGCCGATTTTTTATTTATTTATTTATTTTTGTGCCTCAGCGTGACGCCTGTAGAGACAGTCGGCGACCAGCAGACCAGCCGTTAGCTCGAATCCGAGGTCGCGGGGTGCGCACAGACGCCACCTTTGTTTTATCGTCCCGCCCTGCAGTCGTTTCTGTCTGGTCACGTGTGCTGACATGATGCGTCTGAGTCGATCGCTCTCTCGTCTCATCTGTCTCATCCATACATTCAGCATGATGCAGTCTTTTTTTTTTTTTAAAAAAAAAAAAAACCTCATCCCATCGACTTCTTTTTAAAAAGTCAGTTTAATTTTACTGCTCATCGGTCATCATTCACTCTCTCAACTCTCTCAGCTTGTAATAATCCATCTCTATAACTGCTTATTATTGGGTTTAAAATGCCATTTCCCCCCCTAAACTGGCTTTACAAAACAAGTGGAAACAAGATTCCTGCCCTCTCGATTCTCCTCCCTCCTCAATCTTCACCACCCCCCCACCACACCTCGGTTTGGTTCACATGGCACCATCCTTCTCCAGCATGCCCGCGCTTCCTCACGCTTTTGCCCGCGCTGACTTACGCACCCAAACCTTTGTGTACCTCCAGGTATCATGACAAACAGGAAGTGACCAGTAACTTCCTGGGCGCCATGTGGCTTATCTCCATCACCTTCCTCTCCATCGGCTACGGGGACATGGTACCGCACACGTACTGTGGCAAAGGCGTGTGTCTGCTCACAGGGATCATGGTGAGGGTCCGCCTGCGCCGTTCACGCCCTCCTTGCCCCCCCTCCCCCATTCTCTTTGCTGAAGGTCCTCTCTTTGGCCCGCAGGGAGCCGGTTGCACTGCTCTGGTGGTTGCAGTCGTGGCCAGGAAGCTGGAACTGACCAAGGCTGAGAAACACGTCCACAACTTCATGATGGACACGCAACTTTGCAAAAGAGTGAGCGGCGGCGTTGCATTCAGATTTCAGGGTCTATTTGACGTAACAAAGAGAGAATCCCCTTAGAGTTAGACAACCTTTCTAGTCTGTAGACAGACATAGATTGTTTTAAAAGCTAGATAAAGCTAGATAGTTTTAATTAAGCTAAAAGTGAGGATAGAAATGCCTCTGTCAGTGATGTATATGTATAAGTATATATAAGTACAGCAGTCAAAGAGGCCACTATCTGGGTGTCTTCAGCTCCAGCTGCCCCCCCCCATAAAGCTCCTGTCCTCGTTCCGCAGGTAAAGAACACAGCCGCCAATGTACTCAGGGAAACATGGCTCATCTACAAACACACGAAGCTGGTGAAGAAGATAGATCACGCCAAGGTGCGGAAACACCAGCGCAAGTTTCTCCAAGCCATCCACCAGTAAGTCCGCTGCCGGCGGCCGGGGCGAGGCCACGCGTGTGTACGAGGATGAACTCACACTTGATAGCAGTGATACACTGAGATTAACACCTTCTCTCTCTCTCTCTCTCCCACGCACGCACAAACACACACGCGTGCACACACACACACACGCTGCAATGTAGTGTAATAGTCCTCCCTACCCCCACCCCCCTCCCTGTGACCCCCCCCTCCTGCCCTTTGACCCCGTGCTTACAGTGACAAGTGTAATGGTTTCACTCGTTCCGTGACTGTCGTGAGGTTAAAACTCTGTACTGTGTTCTGTCTTTGTTTTGCTCTATCACCGCAGAGCTCAGAAGTAAGTTGAGTCTTCTATGTATCCTCCTCCTGTTTCCTCATCCTCCTCCTCCTCCTCCTCCTCCTCCATGTCTGCGTTTGACGTGCATGACACAAAGCATCCGTTACCAGGAAAAAAAAAAAAAAAAAAAAAGAAAGAAAAAAAAAGAGCTGAATCGGTTTGAGTTTTTCTTTGACTTCCGTGTGCCATCGACCTCCCCCCCCACCCACCCACCACCCCCCCTCCCATCCCTCTTTGAATGGATTGACTATAAAGAGAAGCATCAACGTTCACGGTTGTCTGGACTGAAAACGCATCTTGCAGCAGAACGTGTTTGGCGCTTTGTTGACTTGGCCAGCAGTTCATACCATCCACACACCCCCCTCGCCCCCCCCCCCCAGCGCCCATGATTAATATAGCCCCACTGGAGGCTATATTAACCCCCATGAACTGAACTCATCCCGCGCCGACGGTTCCATGATGGCATCCTCTTCCAGCGAGACGTTTCCATGCCCCCCCCCCTTTATTTCTCCCCTCCAATCAGACGACGGCACCACCCGGCCGACTCCCGACGCACGCCGCTAATAAGCCTCTTTTTTAGCGCTTAGCCTCCGACGGCTGTGAGGGACGACAAAACTGAGCAAGCACGCAGAGGCGAGCAGAGGCGGCTTCCCGCAGAGAAAGAGCCGTGAGCGAGCGCTCTGATATCCTGATTTGCACATGAATAAGTGCCCTTGAATGTCATCCTGTCTCGTAATTTGCCGAACAGGGGGGGTGAAAATAAATAAATAAATACATTTTAAAAAATGAAATCCCGATGCCTCTCCGCCAACAATGGCACGCCGCCACGCATCAGCGCAGGGGCGCTTCCCGCGGCGCCAGCGACGCGCCAGTTTAGAGATAAGGAGGCGTCGTCGCAGGTTATCTGAAACCGCCTGCGCCCACCGCACGCTCACGGAGTGACCAGTGTGGCCTGTGTGCAGCACCGACAAACGGGCATGCCACCCCCCGCCTCCTCTTTGATATGTTACTTTCTGGCTGGAAAGAAACGGGAATGTTTTGATTTCCTGGGGCGGGGTTGGGGGGGTGGGAGGGTTTTTTTTTGGGGGGGCATGGAAGCATATTGCATGTGAGAGTTTGAAGTTATAACAAGATCGTCTCATCGTCTGCTGTTTCAAGCGCCGTCATTGGGTGAAAGATCTTGTTATAGGTGTTTTCGTTCAGAGTGGAGTATGCTTCCACCTTCTGCATGTTTCGGTTGGTATTGCATCGACCAAGACCAGCAGTGCTTGTATATTTATATGTGTATGTATACACATGCGCGACCTGTATACATGTAGAAGCATCAGGTATATTTACGGTGCATGCAGGCCGCCCTATCGATTGATTGATGCCACCAATAATGTGTAACGACGGTGTTCATAAAGCCAACCTGTCTCTCTGTGCCTCCGCTCCTGCAAACGCTCCTCTTCCTCCTCCTCTCCTCCTCCTCCTCCTCCTCCTTTTTTTGACCCCGCCCTCCCTGCTTCCACCAGGCTGCGCAGCGTGAAGATGGAGCAGAGGAAACTCAACGATCAGGCCAACACCTTGGTGGACCTGGCGAAGGTACGGTGACCCTGAGGTGGGGGCGAATCCCGGAGAAGCCCTGTAAAAGCGGCGCAGAACGTAGAGAATACGCGCCAATAAACCTGTCACCCGCTCTGCAGAAGACTTGTGTGTACATTAGCGTCCCTCCCCCGACCAGCCCACCACCCTCAGGGGGGCAGTAACTCTAAACAGTAAAGCGACTGCGTATATGAATGAGCGGTGCCGGCCGTATACATAAAGCATTAAAGACGGCCGCCCGCTGTAATGGATTGGAGGAGCTGCTTGTAAAATGTTAAGAAGATAAAATCGATGCTGACTCGCTGGAAGTGCGCGGCTCCGCTTCCCTTCCGTTCTTCACGCTTCCCGTCATCATTTCCCTCTCTGTCAGATTTAGTCGGATTTATTTAAGGAACAGCTGCGACGTTTAGAACGACCCCCCCCCCGATATATTCAGGAACAGTAGGAATCCAGGGGAGCCTTCCGTTAGCTCAGGAGAGAGTTCAAGAGTAGTGTGCTTCCAGAATGTTGGAATGCTGCTTGTGCTGCTGTGGTGTTCTGACCCGCCGCCCCGTCTCTGCTCCACCAGACCCAGAATGTGATGTACGACCTGGTGTCGGAGCTGCAGGAGCGCAGCGAGGAGCTGGACAAGCGCATCGGCACGCTGGAGGACAAGCTGGACTCCGTGACGGGCAGCCTGCAGGCGCTGCCCTGCCTCATCTCCCAAGCCATAACCCAACAGCAGCAGGACTTCCTGGACGGCTTCATCCACCGCTTTCGGCCCGCCTCGTTAGCGTCAGAGCGCTCCGAGCGCTCCGAGCGGTCCTGGACTTCCACCACCCGCAGGCGGCGCTCTCCCTCCACGGCGCCACACACTTCCTCTGACAGCGGATAGCCCCGGCGGGCCGCGCCGCAGCCCCAAATCCGGTCGCCTCGTCGTGGCGTCCTGAGGCGCTGCCCCCCCTACCCGGACTACCGATGAACCCAACAACTTGACCCCTGACCCCCGTCTCTGCCCTCATCACGTCCAAAAAAAAAAAACAAAAAAAAAAACCCGGTTCCTTTCTGACTGAGCCTCTCAGCACTGGATCAGAAGCTACTCCAAAAGAAAAACAGACTCAACTCCAGAAAAAAAAATGAAATAAATGCATCCAAAAAAAGAAAAAGAGGGAACATAGATTAAAAAAGACTGCTAAACTGAGATAAAGTAGAGCTATGGTTTATGTTTTAGCCATTGTATGGCTGTTCAAGTTAGCTTTTTTTGTAAAAGCCCTTGTATAGTTAAAAAAATGACTGAGTTTAGGGTCGCTGGGGTGAAAGCTGGCTATCACACCGGAGAGTCCTTAACCACGTGGGGGTGGGGGCGGGAGGGGTGGGGTGGGGGGTGGGGGGGGTTGATACACGGAGCCTCGGAGGACGTGGGCCCACCCGAAGCGAGACAGACCATCGGAATTCCCTCTCAAAAGACTCGTGTCATAGATTTGATCCCATCGTTCAGGGGTGGAGAAGAGGCGGCGGAACGCTCCGGGGAGAGGCGGGGGGGAGGGGGGGGGTGCGTACATTACTACTGGGTAGGAGAAATTTACACAATTGCCAACTTCAAGGGTTCCGCTTCCTTGCTCTGTCCAAGGAGAAACCGAGAGCGACTATCTTTTTTAGTTACATATTGACATGTGATTTTTCAGTGCCTGAATGTATAAATAGTAGAAGGTTATTTAATTACTAATTTCAGAGCTTTTTTACGATGTTAACAGTCTGAATACAGCATTGCATTCCTTTTTCAGATACATTCCTCTCCAAAAAGTGAAGAAAAAAAAAAACATCTTAATGTGATGCATAACATTGCCTCCATCACACAACAACTCTAAAAAAAAAAAAAAAAAAAATCGTTTTCTTTTTTGGGTTCTTTTCTCTTTGTACTAACACCTCGGAAAGCGACGGAGGGGATGTTGGTGTGTTTATCAGAGAACGGGTCGGCTCTCGGCTCGGCCCCCGTGCGCTCGAGCGCGCGCCAGTGGAGTAGAGCGTCTACTTTGTTCACCACCACCACTAATTAGAGCTTCCTGTGGTCTTCAGATAATGGCATGGCTTGAGGTCTGCTGGTACATGTGGCCACAACGACACACTCCACTGGGAAACCGAGTCGGCCCCTTTTGCATGGTTCTGTGCAGAAAACACAGCATGCTTGGTTATTTTTGTTTATATGATTAGGGGTTTTTGATATTTTTTTATCTCCTTTTTTTTTTTTTTTGGGACTTCTGTTGCCTTTCTTTTAAACGGACGTTGGTTTTGTTTTTATTTTTTCGTTTTCCTTTTTTTACTAGGATCCATTTTTTTAGAGTTGCAGATCCTGAAGAGTTGCAGTAATGTGATTCTGTGATGCATTCTTAGTTTATGCATTGAGGAAAGAACGCTGTGATGAAGTAGTCCTGAAAAAAAAAAAAAAAAACACCAATAAAAGTGCTGAAGAAGTTTTAATGAACTGGTCCTTCTACCTGATAAAGCCCCCGTATGACCATCACCAGCTGTCAGCTGTCATAGATCACCTAAGAGACCAGAAAAATCAGTTAACACGTCAGAAGATATCACACTATATTTGTTTACAGCTGAAGCTGACGCTGTTAAAATTCAATAATAGTTCAATTGCCTTTATTGGGTTTTTAGTGGGACGTTTTAATCTTTTTATTTTCCTGTCTTTATGTTTTTAATTTGAAAGGGTTCTAATTCAGATGTTTACATATTTGAGGAAATGCGGCTGCTCGGTCGTCATCTTGGTTGTGACCACGAGCAAGAGCTGATGTTTAACCACCAGGAAATAATAGGAAACCACATGCAGTAAATTAAGTGTTTTTGAAAAGAGGTTTCGGTAAATAAGTTAGAATTACCACTTTTTCCTTAATGGATTTTTAGATAAATGGAATTTAAACGAACTTTTATTTAGCTTTATGTTTTAAAAGGTTAAAAAAAAATCTGAGTAAAATCTGTGAAGCGGCAAAACCCAGGAAATGAATCAACAGAAGGGAAAACTAAAAAGAAAGCATGGTGTATGACCCCACTAGATTTAGACGCTTATTTTTCTCTTATTTCACCCTGAAAAGACGAAGGAAGACGTCAGCGAGTTAGCAGGCTAGCATGCTGTCCTGAAGTAGTTTATAAAATCAGAGTCCCAGAGGGGCGTAGTGCTAAAAAGGATCTTTATGGCCCCTTTAGGACCTAACAGGAAAATAAGCTCATTACTCCCCTTTTCAAACCTATTTCCAGGCCGCTCGTATCAAACCCTGGACGGCGAGCCCCGGACACAGGCGCCCTCGCCGTTTCTGTTTAGAAGGCGTGGAACTTAATCAGGCACGACCATCAGCTTTTTCTTGATTTTTTTTCCAGCATGATTACCCCCCCCCCCCCCCCCCCGCCCACCCGGCCACTATGAGAGGATCTGTCGTACCATTAGACCCCTTGTTTCAATCGCTCTTGTGAGAGTCGGGGCGGCCGATGGAGGATCATCTGCTCGATCGCGACCTCGCCTGCATCCCTGCATCCAGGGTCCCCCGCCGAAGTTTCAGCCTCTCGTTTGTCATCCGTCATCATCGAGAACGTCACCACCCCCCCCCCCCCCCCAACTCACACACACACACGCACACACAAGAAAACAAAACAAAAAAAAAAGGATGAGGAAAAGCCTGAAGGTCAAAAGGTCATGCTGCAGTATGCACGCATCGCGGATGTGAAGGTAGGAGGCAGCAGGGTGCAATAGATCGGAATAAAAATCTCACCGAAACGGCATAACTTAACGTTTCTGTATGCGATGTGTTGTAGCGAGGCGCTGGCAGTTCACGACGCTCATCCAGCGATGGTAGGTGACGCCCCAAAATCTTCCATTACGCTAAAAAGTATTCTTCAAAGACCCCACAGAGGAGAACAAATGTAACCGATCATTGTACTGTGCACACTGTTGTACCTAGTAGCACTGGAATAAACCAACTCTTCATGGATGGCAAATGGTTTGAACATTTTCTCTGTATGCCGTCGCTGCTTTTTCTTTTTTTTTTTCCCTCTCTTTTCATCCCTGCCCCAGCAGGGGGCGACACCAAGATCATTAAAAAAAAAATTATCTCCAGCTACGACCAGCGCACTGTTTGCCTTTCCTGACGTCACTGGAAGCGTGTTTATTTATGTTGTCTCTCCCTCAGCGAGGCCACGCCGCCGCTGCCGCCGCCACTGCCGCCGACATGACACCGCGGACGGCGCTGGCAGACGGAGACATCACACTTCTATTCCTGTAAAACTGCGAGGCATGAACATCCGAAAACGCGATTACAGGAGGATGAACTGTCACGAGCGGGGGGGACGTCGTTCCAGAGGACGCGCAGCTGCCGGGGCTCCGTTCCAAGGTGAACCTGCGGGGCCTTCGCCCGCGCACGTGCCCCCCCCACCCCCACCCGCCCGCCGCACGTCGGCGTTGGAGCGACAAGCTGCTATTCGTGTCCGCGTGCGCAAACAAGCCTTGTTAATTACTGTCAAACCAGGAGGGAGTTGGCAGCGGACCCGTGTCCCGCAAGAGTAGCAGAGTCAGTCACCCTGATGTTGCTATACAACCCCGGAGACTCTCGGCGGTGGACGCAAACACCCGTGGAAACGCATGACGCAGCTTTTCTGCTCGAGGAGAGGCAAAAATTAAACGCAGCTCCCCTTCAGAAGCAGCGTTGTGTTCATTTTTGTTGGTTGTCATGGCAACAAGGAGGCGGCGGGAGGTGCATGTGGTGGTGGTGGTGGTGGTGGTGGGGGGGGGGGGGTTGTTGCGAGTGCGTGCACATCTCCTGACCGGCTTGAATGCGTGAAAAGTGGCCGTTGAACTCGTCGGGGCACCTGGAGGGTGGAGGACGGAGCGATGCGGCGCGGCGCATCGCGGCGTGCGAAACGATCCTTTGGGGAAAGCTCTCAGCATAAAGAGGAAGCAATTTATTGAATTTATCACCTCGCGCTCTCCATCCCGGCCGCCCTGGAAGCCAACCGCTAGCTGATGCATTAGGCCTGATGCCTCTCAGCTAACGTGGTTTGGAATCCACTCGGGGAAATCAGACAGAATATGAGCATCGATCTCGGGGTTGGGGCCCTCCTAATGCGGAAGGCTGCGGCGATGGCCGCTGGGTGTAAAGGGCCTATATGGTCGCATAAAACTGAAGATGCGAGCGCATAAATAATCGTTGATGCAATTCCTCTTGAGTCTCCAGGTCAGGGGCGGTTTCGGGGGGCCTGGGGAGTTCGGTTCTCTCTCACTGTCTCTCTGTGTCTCTCTCTCTCTCTCTCTCTCCCTGGTCCTCCCTGGCTGTTTGACCTTGGAGGTCGAGACTGAAACCATCGATGCCGACTGCCTGTCTCGGGCCAGGAGGCGGCCGGTGCTTCCCAAGCGCGCGACATTTGGTCGGATGGGCAAACATTCAAATGTCAGAGCAGATTGGAGGCGGCAGAAGACGGAGCTATCAATGTCCGCCGCGATCACATCAGCTCGGGGAGCCGCTCTCGGGCCAGCCGCTGACGTCAACTGCAATTTTACAGGCCAGTAGTTGGCGAGTGTCATGAGAGCGAGGGCGGCGATCATAGGCGTTCTTTAGGGAGGCTCCGGCTCCAACGGGCGAGGGGCCCCCCCCGCCCCGCCGCCGTGGTCAAGGCCACCGGTCAGAGAGAGCGGGCGCCGCGGTGCGTTTACAGTCCCGTCATTGTCTGCGGGCTCTGCGGCGCACGAGGGGGGCAGAGGGGGGAAGGGGAGGGGTCATTACGGATGTCCTTGCCTTGAGCTTTGGCTGCACAAGCCAGCGCCGCCGAGGGACGAACCGTGACGTCGTGTTCACGCGGGAGGGGAGGGGGGAGTGGGGGCGACCCCCCTCACCCCCACCCCCCTCACCCACCCGGAGCCACGTGTGGATGGAGATGACGCAGGGCGCTCTGCGATACGAGAGCTGCAAAACTGAAGATTATCGGCAGTGAGGATGGAGGGGGGGTGAGAATCCAGTGGCAGCCAGGTAAACGTGGACGAGAAGAGGAGCGCGGGGCGATGCTGCCCTCTAGTGGCGGCTCCTCCAGCGCCGCCTTCAACAGGGGAATTCATTTTTCATCGACGACAGGAGGACAGAGTGATCCTGGAGATAAGGTGTAATTGTTATCATGGAGCCGGTGAAAATGTGCCCGTTTAATCTGATCTGGTTATTGTTCTTGATGAGGGAGACCCATAAAATCTGAATATTTCAAGAGTTTGTGCTTATTAATGGAGACATGTAGAGTAGTTCTTCCAGGACCTCCTCTCTCTCTCTCTCTCTTTCTCTCTCTCTCACACACACACACACACACATACACACACACACGTGGATTAACCTAGTAGTGCAAATCCGCTCCAGCACCGAGGAGCTGCAGGTTTAATGTTTAAACCTTGCTGTGCGCCCCGACCAATCACCCTCCGCGAGCAGGAGCGAGCGCGAGGAATGTGTCACCCGAGACTCGACGTACTTTGACCTGCGAGGGCCCGCTGGACGCGCCGGCCATTTTGCCCCCGCGCGCGAGTCTTCGTGTTTACCTGCAGGCAGCCGTGACCGCAGGTCCGACGCCGGCGCGGCGAGAGCGGCGCCCTTTCCCGCCGTCGACTCGCTCCAGCTGCGTCCCTCCAGGAGGATGACCGTTTGCCCGTGACTCGCCCGAAATGAAAAGCTGGAGCAGGAAACTCCCCCACAAGGCCCGCGGCGCGGCCGACTCCTCGGCAAGCGAGAGGAGCTCCGGCCGCCATCCGCCGGCGCCCGTGTGGGTGACTCACGCGCCCACGGCTGACGTCGTCTCGGACGACGGCGACGCTAACTCCGTTGGCCAGGCGTCGGTATCCCGGCCTCCCTCCGAGGGGCTAGATGAGAGACAGGGAAGCGTGAAGGACAGGATCAGGTCCCTCGTCCCTCGGGCGTGGGGGGGCCTCTTCAGCAAGCGGCCCTCTGAAGCTGGAACCAGCCCCGTCCGGATCCTCCCCAACGGCACCAGGGTGAGCCCTCCGGTCAGCCCCCTGATGGGACGCAGGCAGGCGCGCGAGTCGCCCGACCAGTTCAGCCAGGACTCCCACAAGCCCCTGCTGGCGGGCGGCCCCCCCGACGATGAGTTCGGCTCCATCCCCCAAGAGGACTCCGTCCTGACCAGCATCCACCCCGCTGAGTACTACGCTGAGAAGCTGGAGGTCTACAACCTGAAGTACTCCTACCTCAAGTCCTGGCCCGGGCTGCTCAGACTTCTCGCCGGGCTGGAGCTCCTGTTCGGGGGCATGGTCTTCGTCTGCATCATCGCCTACATCCACAAGGACAGCGAATGGTCCAACGTGTACGGGCAGTACAACGGAGCCTACAACAACGGCTACGGCCCGTCCGGGTACAGCTACAGCGGGCCGATGACCCCCTTCGTTCTGGCGGTGGCGGGGCTCTCCTGGGTGCTGACCCTGGTCCTCCTGGTGCTGGGGATGACCATGTACTACCGCACCATCCTGCTGGACTCGCCCTGGTGGCCCCTGGCGGAGGCCTCCCTCAACGTGGTCCTCTTCCTGCTGTACATGGCCGCGGGGATCGTCTACCTGAACGACCTGAGCCGCGGCGGGCTGTGCTACATGACGGTAGGCGTTAACCCCGTCCTGTCCAGCCTGTGTCGGGTGGACGGGGGCCAGATGGCGGGGACTGCCTTCATCTTCATCAACATGGTGATGTATCTGGGCAGCTTCCTGGTGTGTCTGAAGATGTGGAGGCACGAGGCCACGCGGAGGGAGAGGGCGTACTTTCAGACCAGGGTACGTAACATTTGCACTCTGAAGTATTTCTTCTTGTAAAAACTATAAAGTGTCTTGTTTCAGACGATGGGGTCAGGGCTATATCCTAATACCGTTAACTATGATTCATGCTTTCACCCACCCGATTCTACTCTTTGTTGTTCTTTGATCTTTTAGTCCCAGGAGGAGTTCCAGTCCATCCCACTGACCACCCAGAAGACAAAGAGCATACCGTTCAGAGATGAAATGGACCACAGTCTGAGTGAAGGCTACCCTCGACACGTTGTCAACGGCAACGCCGAGGCCCATAAGGACCCAGTCGGCCTAAACAGAACATCAGAGCGTCCCCCCAAAGTGCACGTGGTCGCAGACTACATCATGTAAGCCGGGGATCAGCGACTCCTGCCGTAACGACCGTGTCGGTAACAGCCCCCAAATGTGTCCCCGTTAGAAAATACCCAGAGGTCCGCAGCGTGGAGGAGCGGGAAAAGTACGCGGCTGTCTTCAACGACCAGTATCAGGAATACAAGGACCTTCACCGGGACATCATCAGCACCCTCAACAGGTTCCGAGAGCTGGACCTGATGATGTCACGGCTCCTCAGAGATGGGAAAAGCTCTCAGGTGAGATGGAGCCGCGCCAAACTTTCGGTAAACCGAGTGAAACTTAGCAGATCTGGGGTCGTAAAGGTCGTCCTGTTGAGTTCTGTGTGCGAGCTCCGCCTCTGTTGCTGTGTCTTCCAGGAGCAGCAGAGAATCCAGAAACTTCTGAGGACATATGAGGAGAAGAAGAGCGTACGTGCACAGAAACAGCAGATTTGAGCCGCTGATGAGCAGATGTTTGACGTGCTTGTGTTTTGCAGGATCCATCCTTCTTAGAGAAAAAGGAACGCTGCGACTACCTGAAAGCCAAACTGAGTCACATCAAAAACAGAATCCGGACTTTTGACCAGGAAACCATAGAAACAGCCCGACCTGAATGGAAAAGATGAGAGGAAAATGTGATTTAATGCTCAAAATGTTCATTTTTCACTCATGTTTACACTCATGTTTGTACCGTTTTCTGTTGATCATCACTTCTAAATTAAAATAATTTTTATATTTATGAAAAAGCTCTTCTTTTTTATTTGTACTGTGTTTAATATATTATTTTACAGCAGTAAATCTCATATTTGAACTTCAAGAGGCCATAAAAAATAGAAACTGAGCCGTCTGTGTTGGCGTTCCTCGTATATTTCTTTTTTAAAAAGAACTCGGCGGGTTATTAAGTGACATAATTCTCATTCTGAAGGAAGCAGTGGACGTGCATATGAATCATTTGGCACAGACACATTTATTTTTAATTTTAGAAGAGTGTGTCGAGCTGCAAAGTGTCTGAAAACTCCCCGACAGGCAGTTTTGCAGAAGCTGTCAGGTAACATAATGGTGATGTGGTGACATAATAACGGAGCATGTGAGCTGTGTGGACTGTATAATGACCCGTACCTGCATTATCATTACTGCCGTGGTTATATTTTACCATCAGTCACCATTATTTTTGAACCCAAGAATCAGACGGCCATGTGTGCCACATCACATGATCAGATTTGACCTCGGGTCGGAGCTCCATGTTGATGGTTGAAGGAGGTTCAAGCATGGCATTTCATGAAACAGGCTTCATTTATTTTCAACTGAAGTGCCCCACCACCAACTTAATGATCTCTTAAATTAAACATAGCCATGATGGATGTTACTATATATGCAGGCGAAACTAAGAACGCAATCCCACACCTCCCGTGCACTATTTTTTTCATTCTTATTGAGCCTGAAGTAATTATTTAAGGTCACTGTGTGAGGAGCCCTTCTTCATGAGCCGTCCTGCTGCAGCCAATCAGAGGCCGCCTCCAGCGAGCGTACGCACGCACGCGCCCCAGGTGCTCCAGGTGAGACACGCGCCCGGCGGCTCTCGTTTCTGGATCTATGCTTCTGGAGAGGAAGGGGGGTGGTGGCGGAGGGATACGAGGGTCCGGCGGAGCGGGCAGTCCGAGCCGGCCGTGCCAGGGCCGGGTCACGTGGGCGGAGCGCCGCGGTGAGTCCGGGGTCCCGACATCGATCATCGATTATTGATTACTGAGTTTGGCGCAATGGCGTGTTAGGGGGGGTGGTTGAGCCAAACGCAGGGAGAGGCAGATAGAAAGCAGAAGTTCCTTGTGGTCCCCGGAGCTGCTGAATTATTGAGGGCTGCCGGGTTGAGTTTGAGTGATGAAGACCGTGACGGACGCCAAACACGCTAAAACACCGCGATAAACTGGAGCCCCACATGGACCCCGACCTGTTTTACCCCCCCTCCGAGGCCACAGCGAAAGGTTGTGCTCGCTTATCTCAACCGCGAACACGTGACGCAGGTGTTTATCTTTGTTAAATTGTAACTTCCCGCAGCTGCAACCCTCCAAATCATGTTTGGCCGTCGCTATGACGACAGCCCCCCGGGGTACAGCCCACCCCACAGCGCCCCCTCCCAGTCCTTCTACCCCCCGCCGCCCCAGTACTCCCAGTCCAGTTACGGCCGCCCCCCGGGCCCCTTCCGCCTGCGGGGGGGGCCCCAGCTCTTCCACCGCTGGTTCTCGCCGCCCGGCTTCGTCAAGACCTTCCAAGCGGCGACGGCCGTCATGTGCTTCGTCATCTTCGCCTGCGTGGCCTCCACACTGGTGTGGGACACGGGCGGGTACGCCTACGGGGGCTACGGCGTGGCCGGGGGGGCGGAGCCCGGGTACTACGGCGGCTCCTACATGACGCCGGCGTCGGCCAAGGCCGGCATGATGTCGGTGGCGGCCGTCAACTTCCTGGCCTCGCTGGGGTTCACGGTGGGGAGCTTCTCGCGGACGCGCCTCACCCGGACGCGCCGGTTCTTCTTGTGCGTCTTTGTGTGCGACATCATCTTGGCCGTCCTTCAGGTGAGCCCCCCCCCACCCCAGGACCTGCAGCGTAGTGCCCCGCTCACTCCACCCCCCCCCTCCTGCGACTTGAAGGTGGCGATGGACATCGTGTTCGTGATCGGGGTGAACCCGATGTCCCAGAGCTCCCAGAGCGCGCTCTACGACCCCGTGCTGATGATGTGCCAGAGCGCCCAGGGCTCCCCCAGCCTCAGCGGCAGCCTGGGGGCCGGCTTCCCCGCCGGGTTCCCCATGTACAACCGGTACCTGTACCACTACTGCTACATGGACCCCGAGGAGGTGCGCCCCTCGTCCCGCCTTCGTCCATCCCGTTTGCTTTTTCGAGTCCCTCGCGTTTTTTTTGTTGTTTTTTTTTGTCTCCCCAGGCGGTGGCGTTCGTGTTGGGGATCCTGGTGGTCGTGGCCCTGGTGCTGTCGGCGTACTACGCCCACAAGACCCGCAGCAAGATCTGGAGGCACGGTAAAGCCAACATCTACTGGGACCAGCCTCTGGGGGGGCCGCCAGGGGGCCGGGACGCGCCAGACTGGGTGAGTGGTGTGTATTTCTGCCACACACACACACACACACACACCGGTAGACGCGTGTGTGGGACCCAGACGCTGGTTTCACGTCCCTTCTGCTGTTGACTCACCGAAACACTTCCGTTTGTTTTCGGCGCGCCCAGGTTTCACTCTGACTGATCATTAAACAGGTCAGGCGATAGCAGCAACCGCCGCCGTCGTGGCACGCCGCCGCTTTCGCGTTTCCTGCCGGGCTCGGACGCGACTCTTCCTTTTTTTTTTCGCCTCCTGCAGCTTTTAGCACGTATTAATCTACTACGGCAGCGGTGTTCCATGAATGTATCATGTCCGCCGAGGCTCCTCGATGGGAACGTTTTCAATCAGCTCATCCGGCGAGGCCTTGGCCTACATTCGCTCTCACTGCGGAGCGCGGCAGTTCGAGATGCACGCCCAATTCTGGGGCACTCATGTACCGCGCTGATGCCTTACAGGGAGGCATATATAATACATGTGGCATGTATAATGTAGAAAAAGGCTCGGGTTCGCCTCAGTGCTGCCACGTGAGTCCCCGCGGAGTGCCACGCCGCTAAATGATTCAGTGTGCAAAGGGACCGCCGCCGCCAGCCGCACACCTCTGGCGGCGAAGCCATTTCCGCGCGTTCCTGTCCCACATTTCTGCCGACTGGTGGAGAGTGAAAGACCAAAAGCTGGAGAGGCTCAGACAGAGCAGCTCCACTGGACTCACGGTGGGGGGGGGGGTCTCATCTGAGGCGTTAAAGTGCTCCTTCCACAGAAATCTAAGACACTCGGTGTAACACGAGAAATTCTTCTGATTAAATAAGACGCACACTCGTGTTTTCACGTGTGGATGCTCATGAGCCCGCCCTCAGTCCGCCACACCAAAATAGAGTAGAAGTCCTTCATTATTCATCATCTGTAATCTGCTGGATTACAGGAGACCGAAGCACTTTTGCTGCCTGCTGTCAGTCGCGGCCGTTTTTCCCGGTGACCCGCAGTTGCCGCGTCTGCGACGGGCGTCGGCGCCCCTGCTCTGAAATATTCAGTTTGACGAGCGCGCCTCCGTGTCGTCCGAAGGAGGTGCGCGTTGGGGAGGCGCGGCGCCCTGCGGCCGCCGGCCCTGCTGCTGTCGGGGAGAGCGGCGCCCGAGCCGCGAGCGGAGGACGCCGCCCTCGTCTCCCGCAGCGACGCGACAGTCAGCGCTCGCAGCGAGGACCGTTACAAAAGCTGCAGGTGAGTCACGGCTGCGGCTGGCGGGACCTCCGCCGTGGTCTGGTGAGCAAAACATTTTCCACCTTTCATGTTGAGTTAATTAGAACCTACCAGCAATGAAGTGGGTTTTTAAGTGCGGACCCCCACATGGTCATACAAACAGCTGCATTAGTTTAAATAGCAGTGTTAGAAACGGCATAAATAATCAAGTAATCTTCTCAGTGGAACAGATCATCTTGGTACTAGGTGGAATAAAACACTTGAGAAATGTCTTAAACAGATCAGGTCAAGGACAAGGCTTTGAGGAGCACTGAAGGGCTGTTGTTGGCATTAATTATCAATAATGATAATCATGAATCAACAAGAACCCTGGTACAAACCAGCTCCTGCCTCTCCTCCTGCAGCAGTCGCCATGACGATGAGCCGCACCGCCACGGCAACAGGGCGGCCGGATCTTGGAGCAGCTCTTCAGACGAGACGGACGGATTCATTAGAGCGTCTCCTCAAAAGAGAGAAAAGAAGAATGCTCCGGTGGCCAGGCCTCAGGCTCTGGAATCCCAGTATGAAACAGGGTACACGACTGGGGACACTGGTAATGAACTGGAACAGGATCATCACCTGTTCAGGTGAGCAGAGGTAGTGTGTTGAGTCTAAATCTGTGTTGATATCAGCAAATACCTCAGTTTGAAGGAAGGATCTTTCCATTCATCAGTTTAAAGACACACCTGCGGATATTTATGAAGGATCACGTCTTGTTCCTCCTCCAGGCTCTACCCAGAGATTATTTCAGACGAGCAGCGACGGCGGTGTAAGATGGAGTTTGACTCTGATCTGAACCGCTATAAAACCCTGTGTGCTGAAATGGATGAACTCAGCGACCTGATCCACCAGCTGAGCCGGGAACTGGACGGCCTGGACGCAGACTCCGTCAAGTACCAGGTACGGGAATCCTCATCCCTGTGGCTCCACTCACAACAATTTGCTTGTTTTTGTTGGTGATCGTGTGTATTTCCATTTTTCAGGGGGTGGCTGATGAGTACAACAGACTCAAAGACCTAAAGAGGGTGAGTGGAATCTCTGTCGCTCAGTCTTGTTTGTAGTCCTAAATAACTTTTGCCCGGATATTAATAAAAAAGACTGAAGTTTAATAATTAAAGGGCAAACTTCCAAACCAACACGGCCACCACCAGTCAGTCATTCATGTTGGTAGTAGTCTCATAATAATTAACTATAATAACAGACCTAGCAGGTCTAAAGCCAGTTTACAGCCTCACTAGACACCAGTAGATATTTCTATATTGCCCTGTTTTATTGCCACTCCCGAAGCCCAATCAACACAACACAATGAATGTTTGCGTCACTCCCTCACACTGCCACCTACCGGCCAGTGGGTGTAACTACAAAAACACAGACCAAGATGGTCGTCGCCTCCCCAAAGATGTCTCTCTTCAACAATTCCTGAATAAAACACATCTGTTTTTATAAAAAGACTAAATTCATTCATGATTCAAGAGAAATTACTGCTAATTGAAACAGCTAATTTGTTCACCCTCTCAGATGCCAGATTATCAAGCAAAGAAGAAACAATGCAAAGAACTGCGGCAAAAACTGTTCCACATCAAACGCTTGGTGAAAATCTACGACCAAGGGATTTGTTAGCGTTTAAAGAGCCGAGCGCGAAGACAGAAAACACTATTTGGTGACCTGCAAGACAGATTGATGTAGATTCAGTGGGAGAAGTTTTTAATAAGCTTTGACCGTACAAAACCAGACAAGAACGTAGGTAAAACAGGAAAATAGGAAAGAACTTCAACAAATCTGCAGGTTGCAAAAAAAAATAAAAAATTGGTTGCAACATTTCATGAAAACACATTTCTGGACTATTTTGCAGCATTTATTTTGCATTCTACATATGTAATTACAACACTTTTGCCTAAGTTTGAGTTAATAAAAGTGTAACAAAAGACAAGATGTTATCTTTTATTCTTTCAATACCATTGCCGTACACATAAAAAAAAAAAAACGAAACAAAAACACAAAGAAAACATTTTTTTTAAAACCATGGATGAGCTGACTGAACTGTTCCCAAAAATAAAGAATACTGAGCTAATTCCCAAAGGCCCAGGGGTAGATCAAGAAGCAGTTTCACCGCTTTTCACAGCAGTTTTTTTTAAAGCTGACATTTGTATTTGGGTTTAATTAATGTTCTTTTAAATATATAATTTGTACTTTTAATAATCCTCTTCTTGAAATACCCAAATGAGGTAAATTCTGGTGGACCGGCAAATTGGGGCCCGTCAGTCAAGTCGTCATGGCAATGATTTTACACCAAATATTCATCCACTGGTATCATCTCAAATGCAACATGCCTCCACGTCAACTCATGAGTGACGCTGACATCTCAACAGATGACAGAGGTATTTTTATGTAAATACTTATTCAAAAAAAAAAAAAGAAAACTTGCAATACCCAACAGCAAAAGCAATATTTTCAATGTTTAAATGAACCTTGAATCATTTAATATAAAAGAAACAACTTTGCAGAGGTCAAAAACAACATCGGAACATGCAAAAAGACAACGTCGGCCTCGAATATGTACACTTCAATACACCTTCAATGTATCGTTGCTCCCAGAACTGGTGATGTTAACTCGTGAGCTCCAGCTGTTGAGCTAATTCTGAAGGGTTAGATTAGAACCTGGGTGGATATTAGCCTCTTTTCTCTTAAAACAAAATGAAAAAAAAAAAAATCAATACCTTAACCAAACAATAACTGAATTCACACCATCCCACGACTCCCAAACTCAAATCAAAACGCAAAAGACTTTGGGTATTCCAGGTATTGTTTTTTTTTTTTCCCCCCAAAGGAAATCGTATTTTAGATCTCAGATTCAGACCGTAGAGCAAGGCAGTTGTTGAAAAGAAGGCGGTTTCTGGTGAACAAACGTTTGAGGAGGTTTTTGTTCAGGAGATATCAGACTAAAGCATTCGGAGGTCTAGTTGAGGTATAAGTCCGTTGTCATGTGTTTTCTTTAACAACAGCGACGCCGAGCCCTGCGAATGAATAGAAATCTTACTTTAGGTCACAAAGTCCGTTCATCCCTCTCTGCCATGTCCGGCGATTTTGTATTTAGAATCCGTTTCTCAGGACAGCGCGACAGACTTTGGTGAATTTTTCCCTTGGTTTAACTGTTCTCTCCCTCGCTCCCTCGGCTTCCCGGCCGCCGTCGAGGCCTCAGTGTTTCGGCGTCCGCAGCTTCCTGATGCGCAGCGTGAGTTATATGGACAAAACAAGAAAAATGTCCGCTGTATCACAAAGTTGTGAGCCGTGAAAAATGAGCTCTGTGTGGGACGAGCGGGACTGTTTTGTCCTGGCGGGCGCGTCTGCAGCGGGGTGCCGCTGACCGCCGCGTCAGACCCCGGCGTCTTTAGTCTGGATGGCGTGTGGGCAGTGACATGGGGTGGCTGGGATGACCATATCGGAGCCCGGCGGGAGAGGGCTGGTCACTGGCCTCAGACCTGGCACCAGAAGACGCGAGCTGGCGACGGAGACGGGTCCATCCCGTGTAGACACGCAGGGCTCGCTTCGTGAAGGGGGGGGTTGGGGTGTGTGTGTGTGGGGGGGGTAACGTTAGAGTGCATACGATGACCGTCTGGCGTTGCGGTTTCGTCACCACGCAGATGGATGATGAGTCAGCAGGTTTCCCGTTGGGTCCGTGTCGTCACTGATGCCAGGCGGAGACCTCGCTGCAGGGAGGGGGGGGGGTGGCTACTGTCCCGGGACGTACGGCCAGCTGATCGAGCTTCCGGAGAGCTGCATGTCGCGGATCAGCGTCTCGATGGGGGTCTTCCCGACCAGGCGCATGAAGAAGAGCTGCGAGATGAGGCTGGCGGGAACGGCGCGCAGGGCGGGCAGGCGCAGGAGCAGGCGTCCGAAGCGCTGAGGCTGGCTCGGGTACTGCATCCTCTCGTACTCCGTCAGAGCCACCTGAGCCTTCTCCTGCAGAGACTCCACGTGGACCGGGTCTGTCAGCCCGCAGGCGTCTGGGGGAGGCGGGAGGGCGCAGTTATTTAACCGCGTGGGCAGGTTACGTAAAGAGTCGTGATGAGCTGAGAGGATGGTTGAAATCCCAGCAGCTAGCATGCTAAAACAAGCCTCGGGGATTACACGGATATAGTGTTGAATAAGCTCCAGCGCAAGGACACGGGTTTAAAAAGCTACATGTAACATACAAACGCTGGAGGTTAGGATGTTGCTGGCAGACACGCGCAGATTTGATGCTGTGATCAGGGAACGCGGCATGCGTGCAGTTCATTAATAGGCCAGCAGGGGGAGCTACCGCAGGTTGAGTGAGGCACGCTTCTTTCTAAATTTGAGATCACAGCAAGACTGTGCATCTTAAAAAGTGTCTAGAGGACAGGGGAGGGCAGCGAGGTTTAGTCGGTACCTGGTGAGAAGAGCGCGATGGCCTTGAGGCAGCTGTACTCGGCCGAGTCCACCTGAAGCCGGGTCAGCTTGTCCACCTGGTCCTGGAACACCCTCACCTGGTCCATGAAGGACACCACGCGCTCGGCGGACATGGGCGAGGAGTGGAAGCCGGCGGCCGCCAGCAGAGGGGCCATGTGGAGCGGCAGGGCCGACTGGGCGGCGTTGAGGATGAACAGCTCGCTCCAGCTGAGCCGCAGCAGCGCCACCTGTGGGTCGCAGACACCGCCCGCGTTACCGAAGCAGCCTCTACCTCGCGGTAGGGGAAAAAAAAAAAAAAAACGGGCCGCCCCGTCCCCTGACCTGGTCCGACACGGGCAGCTCCGGGAAATACGGGATGTTTCTGGCCCATTCCACGATGCTGAAGAGCAGCCTGGCAGCCAGCTCGCAGATGTTATCGATCCCCATGGCGTTATCTGGGCCGCTCTGCTGGCTGTACTGGTGCCCGTAGCGGCTGCCCGGGTACGGCTCGGCTCGCAGCAGCTGGGAGATGAGCTCCGACACCGGCTGGCCCCCGCCGCTGACGCCGTTGTTGTTGTTGTAGAACTCGCCGCCGAGGCCGCTGGAGCCGCCTATGGGCGTGATGGAGGGACTGAGGCTGGGCTGAGGTGGGACGCGTCCGCGTTGAACTGCTGTAGTTTAGTTGGGGGACAAGGGGGAGGGAGGAGGGGGGGGTGAGGAGGGGGGGGACGCAAAAGCAAGGATAGACAAAGTGGGGAGGAAGTGGCGATCAAAGGGGATGCGGAGGGAGAGAAAAGGAGAATAAGAAAAGTTAAAACTGACTTGAACTAATTAGGAAAATATTCTTTGAGATTAAAGGAGACATTTGAGCCGATACTGACGCAAGAGCGGGGCCGGAGCGAGAAATATTCAGATGCAGGAAAACCAATCACGGCTCTGAGACGTCCGAATTTCAGGCCTTTGCAATATTCATAGAGCGGAATTATTAACCTTAACCAACAGACTCCAAACTCGGAATCTTCACTCTGCGCCGAGCAGCGCCGAGCAGCGTGCTGCAGGGCGGGTGGGGGTGGGGTCACATGGCAACAGGAGGAGACGCGGAGGCACGACATCGATTTAGAGGTCTGGATTCATGCGAGGAGCATCTGCGCTCATCGGGTCCTTGAGCGGGCGTCCTCTCCGGCTGCTCTGTAGCGCAGTCTGACCCCTGACCTGTTGCGTAGGCGCTCAAGTCCGCGAGATTTGTCTTCGGGGAGCCGTGAACTCTCTCATTAGCATCTTTTACAATTTGCGATCGCGAGGAGGGAAGAAAAGAAAAAACCAGAATCCGGATGTGCATCAAACAATAAACCGTGGAATAATGAGATGCGGAGTACGTTAAAATATTCACACGCGTCCTGACCTGACTGTTTTGACTGATTTTTTTAAAAAAAGCAGTCTGGCTGAATGACGCTTCACTGGGGATCTGCAGCAATCCCTGTTATTGAATTCTGCCTGACGGAGCCAATAAGGCCGGACAGTTTTAAGACCCAACCAGGGGCTTAAGACTCCGGGACGCTGGAGTCTTAGCACAGATCCCTCTCAGTCACTCCGGCACAGCCACTAGATTAAGGGCGCGACGTTGAGCGGACACACATGGCCAGTGAGGCCATGAAAGAGGGGGGGGGGGGGTCCTGAGCAGCTGTGAAGCTCCTGGAGCAGCAGCGCAGTAATCACATGCAAATTCCATTTTCAGCCACTCTGACGGAGGATTCATCCGTCCCGGGGAGATGTTCGCAATAGTCCGCGCGCACAGCCGCTGTATGGCTCAAGTGACCCTGTCAGAGGGATTAAAATGGATGTCGCGCTCCTGGATTAGGATTGACGGATACCTTCTTTGCGCATGCCGACGCGGAAGCACTTCTTCAGGCGGCAGTACTGGCACTGGTTCCTGTGGTGCTGGTCGATCTGGCACTCTCTGTTCGACCTGGGCAGAAAAACGGGATTAAGCGGCCAGGCCGCGAACGCGACGTTTCGTCTTTAGACTCCTATCCCGCGCCCCGACGATTGGCGCTCAGCAGATGCGCTAATCATTTCCTCCGAGGCCCTCTGGAGACGCGCAGATGTCGGCGCCTCCGCCGCAGCTGCCGAGGGCCCGCGCACGTCAGAGCGCACGCACGCACCGGCTCGTTTAGGTGGAATTGGATTATGGGAGAACAGACGTGCTTTGGTGGGAGGTCTGTGACCTCCGAGCGCTTCCAATCTCCCCGACACAGAAGCGTGAAAGAGGATCGTTCCCGTCGGATTCGGCGCGAACGCCGAGTTTTTCGGGGCTCAGACGTCCTCCGAGAACCTGCAAAGGGCGTTTGAGCCACGCTGACATTTGACAGACATTATTAATGGATTCATGAGTGCGTGGATGGGCAGTTGCAGCTCTGACATCAATAATTATATTAGTGATAAACACAGTAGTTTAAGGGACATTGCCCTGGTTTTAGCATGATCCTGTGACTTCTCACGCGCTCTATGTTATTCCCTGGATTCATCTCGGATCGTTCCGACTGTCCGAGCGCGCCTTTTTAAGAACGCAGAGGCTCTCTCGGTCGGAGTGGTCTCGTCGTTAATCGCCACTCCTCGGTGAAGATTGCATGCCGCGTGCCACATGCGAGGAGGAGGGAGTTCCGCGGTCGGAATCCAGAATCGCTTCGAGATGCTGAGACGGGATCCCGCAGCGACCCGGTTCTGATCCTTGAAAAAACCTGACGGGGAACCCCGAGAGCCAGCGCTGACGTTTCCCTCGCTAGGGTTGATGTTTTTAGTCTGTTCGCTCCGCCGATCCCTCGTCTGAACATTTACGCCGGCACTGCGCGTCGTCCGGTCCCTTCAAAGACGTCTAACTTTGGCTGAAGGAAGCCCCCGAATTACCCACAATGCCCCTCTCTCACCTGCACGTGTAGGTGAGGTTCCGCCGGACGCTCCTCTTGAAGAAGCTCTTGCAGCCCTCGCACGTGAACACGCCGTAGTGCTTGCCGCTGGACTTGTCGCCGCACACCACGCAGTCCACCACGCAGGCCTTGTCCTCGTCCCCGGCCTCCATGTCGCTGCCCCCCGCCTGGGGGGACCCGTCCTCCTCGTCGCCCCTCAGGTAGCTCTTGTCCCCCAGACCATTGGTTCCGCCATTGGGATCGCCCCAGCCCCCGCTCACCATGGCCATCGCTTGGTTACTAAACCGCTGAGGAAGAACGGACGACCAGCCTCCGAGGTTTGTGGATGCCGTCAGGGAGGGGGGGGCATCAAAGGTCCAGACGGAGCCCTCCTCACCTGGAGACGGTCGCTTCTCCTCCTGCCTGCTCAGCCTCTCGCGGGTTAATTGCGTCTCTATTGTGAGGGAGCACCGAGGTTGGGGGGGTGGTGGTGGTGGGGGGTGGGGGGGGGGGTGAACGGTCCTCAGGCTAAACAAGCAGATGTCAGTTTATGTAAAAAAAAAATAGGCTATGGCATCGAGGAGGAGGGTTGTTTAGGGAAGAAGGAAAAAAACAAGAGCTCCTGTCTCCTCCCCCTCCACTCTGACCTGGAAACAGTCTCAGCCACAGCCTGCTACTTCTGCATGCCTCGACGCTTCCTTTTCTGCCCCCCCCTTTTCCTCCGTCCAGATCCGCGTCCGCCGACCGCCGCCGCCGTCCTCGCCCCCGTCTCCTCGCCCTTCCCGAGCTGGCGGCGGGGGTGGAGGGGGGAGAGAGAGAGAGAGAGAGAGAGAAGAAGATCCTGCCCCGGGCGTTGATCCCGCAACCCCCCCTCTGGAACAGCCTCGGTCACGCTTCAGCCGCGCTGCCTTTAACAGGAAACAATGAGTCAGGCGTTACGGCTGTATCAGCCCCGGCCCCAACACAACCCTTCGTGAGCAATGACACGAAAGGTGAAAACCTCCGCGCGCGCGCACACACGCCGCGTGTGCTGCCGCTCTCCCCCCACTCACACACACACTCACTCACTCACACACACACACTCCTCTGTCTCAGCAGCAGTAATGGCTGAAAAAGGACGTCTGTGAGGCACATGCCCGGAGCAGCTTCGACCGGCCCTCTTAAAGTAAACCGTACCCCCTCGCTCGCTTCCTGCTCGCCTCGCTCTCAACCCCCACGTCCGAGCACCCCCCCCCTTGCTAGAACGACGGCGAAGGTTACCTGGGGAGCGGTAGCGGGGGGGGGGTCCCGAGCCGCGCTCAGCGGCGCCGACGGTCCGGGGAGGCTGCGGGCGCAGCTCCTGTGAGCTGCTGTGGTCCTCTCGACGCCCCTCTGACCCTCCGCCGAGACATTCCAGGTCCCGCCGCCGGAGTCCGCGCCTCTGCCCCCCCTGCGCTCGCTGCCAAAACACGCGAGCGGTCTCTCGCTCTCTCTCTCTCTCTCTCGCTCGCTCAGTCGCGGCGGAAAAGCGGCGGAGCGAAGCAGCAGACGTCCATCTTCCCGACCCCGCGGAGCCGCTCGTGGTCGCTCTCGGGCACCGACGCAGCGCGAGCTTCTCCCTCCGCTCTTTTGTCACTGCCTGCCCACCAAGAACTAATGACTTGCGGCCTAACCCCCGTGTGCTGCTTTCTCCTGGTGTGCCTCTGTGTGTGTGTGTGCGCGCGTGTGTGTGTGAAGCCTTTTTCCCTGTGGCTCAGGAAAACAGGAGGTGGGGGTGGATGGGGGTCTTGTGCTCCTCTTCCCCCCACTGTCTCTCTCTCTCTCTCTCTCTCTCTCTCTCTCTCTCTCTCTCTCTGGTTTCAGAGCCACGATTCAAATTAGGATTCAGGACAGCGGCCTCAGCTGTGATGCGGCCCCTCGTCTTCTTTTTTTTTTTCAGTGTTTTTGCTTTTTTTTTCCCAGATAGCCTGTTTTTTTTTTCCTCCAACGTATTTGAGAGAGAGAGAGAGATCAAGCAGAGCGGTGGAGAGAGAGAGAGAGAGAGAGGGAGGGAGGGAGCAAGAGTGTGTGCAGAGGGGGAGGGGGCAGTCTGCGTGTGTGTGAGTGTGAATTTGTGTGTGTGTGTGAGTGAGTGAGTGTGTGTGTGTGCGCATACGTGCTCCCAGGGATTTGACACTGCTATTGAAGCCCCGTGGTTACCATGGCGCCGGCCGCCTTATATGGCCATCGGAGTCAAAGAGCACAGAGAGTGGGCTGCGGAGGGCAGCGCGTGCGTGCACACACACACAGGAAGGATGTGGAGGATCTCTCTCCTTAGAGATTCACAGAGCATGACCCAGAGGTCTCCAACACAACACACACACACGCGCGCGCGCACACACACACACGCGCACACAAAAACCGGCCTGACAACAGCAGCATACCCTGAAGCCCCAAAACAAACACGAACCCGTCTCCTGCCCCGTCTTTGTGTTTGAGAGCATCTGAGAGTTCTGTCACGAAGCGGCGCGGAGGTGGGCTGGACCCCCCCCCACCACAACCACCAACACCACCTTCACGGACGCTGCTCTTTGGCCCGGCTCAGACGCGGGCCCGGCGGGCAGAGAGCGGCCGAATGTGCTGGAACCAAAGGTTAGCGTTTTGCGGGCCATTGTTCGCTCGCTCCGGGGCTCTCGGCGGCGGTGCTTTGTGGAGCGCGCGGTAATTCGTGTTGGAGGTCGCCCCCAAAGGTCAAACTGACTTTCACGCCCCTGCCGCGCTCAAAGGCCCGGGGTCACATGCAGATAAAGAGGAGGAGGAGGAGGAGGACGGATAAGAGCTTTAAGAGATAACTGATGAATCTGCTTGTAAAAGCTCTGCAAGGTTGGGAGGGGGGGGGCGTGTGGGGGGGGTGGGGGCGGAAGATCGACTATATGCAGCGTGTGGTCTTATCTGACTGTTGTTTGTGGAGATTTTAGCTCTTTTTACCCCCGCACCCGGGATCCGAACCCAGCATTACCCCCTGGAGGACAGACGGTGCGTGACAGTGAAGCATTGTCGGGGCCATTGTGCGCCTAATGAGTCACTGGAGGGTTGTGTGTGTGTGTGTGTGTGTGTTTGTGGGGGGGGTGGGGCTCATTTCAATTAAAACCCCTTTAATTAGGCCTCTGTGGCTGTTTATTGTCACTTCTTGTGTTGGGAAAGATTAGGCTTGTCAAGTAAAGCGGCTGTAAATGAGTGGGAGACGAGGCGTCCGATCCCGGTGATCAATACTCGGCTCACACGCCAGCAAACGTGCGGTTTGTTCAAATTTACACTTTTCCAGGGCGCCCATTTACAGCTAATCACCGGACAGCCGTCTCAGATTGACCCCGGCTGTTGAAGGAGAGGCACCGGGCGCGCCGATTGATTTCTGATGACTCGAAGTCACGTCAGTTCGAAGCCCACGCGACCCCCCCCGGGGCGGCACGAGAGCCGACCGACACCGCTCACCCTGCCCGGAGGAGACGGAGGGCAGGGGTGGCACGACCTCTGGACCTACAGTCAGACGTCCTCCCGCTGAGGCATGCAGAAAATGCAAGAGGTGCAGAAAGTGGTCTCCAAGCTAGGGGAGCAGCTCTGACTCAGGCGGGGGGGCGGCGGGGGGGGGTGTGAAGGCTGTGACACCCTCTCCTTCCCCTGTCCACGTTTAATCTCCCCTTTCTTCGTTTGCTTCCTTACATCTGTTCCCACAGTACACCCCTGGCTACCTCTGGAGGAGCTCAGGAGATCAGGGTCATTAGACCCCCCCCTCTCTGGAATGTTTGGGCAGGCACACCACCCCCTCCCCCCCCCACCCCGATGATTCGGTTAACATTTCACCAATTCCAGTTAACCTTTACAAAGGTCTGTCACAGAGGACTGGACCACAACAAACAGCGGCTCGGGTCTCAGGTTAGGCCGGCCCACTCCCGAGGAAACCACGGCAACCGCTGTAATTCAACCTGCGGGTGTCACCGGGGGCTCTGGAGCGCGTCGCCATATGGACGCTGGGTCACCACTTAAAGGGAGCACGAGGCATGTGGGCCGCCTTCGAGGCTGGCTCCTTGTTTTCATCACGCTCCGGTGGCTGTTAAATGTTTAGACGTGTAGTGACGGCTTCACCCTGAGACCCCCGCGACCTTTGACCTCTGAGGAATGGACGGACCTGGAAACAAAAACAAGAGGCCTTTTGTGCGGGTCGGGGGCAAAAAAAAAAAAAAAAAAAAACCCACATCTGCTCGACTGAAGACAGGAGAAGAGGGATTAACTCTCCGGGATTCATTATTTGGCCTTTTCAGCCACCTCAGAGGAGAAGTGGCTGATGGGAATGTGCACAAAGCCGCCGCGCGTTACATCATTATAATCCTTTTATTTCACTCACTGATGCTCCGGCTGCAAAAAAAAAAAAAAATAATGACTGAATCAAGTAAATGAGCGGAATATGGCCTCCTTTTAAAAACGCCGACACTACAGTCATCCTTATCTCGTCGCCACAGAAACCAGCGATCATAAATCTGAGGGGGCTTTCCCTTCCCGGGCCTGGTGAGAAAATTCACAATTCTCCCTTTGATACCATCACGCATTGTCATGATAAATCAGGGTCTGAACGGCTTAATCCCACTGAAGTGGTACAGTATCATTTAAATACAGCTGTTGGGACGTCGCCCGCTCACGAGGCTCCAGATAACCGCCGCCGCCGCCGCCGCCTCACACAAACTCTCCATTCTGCAGATATTTAGCAGGGGATTGTTTATTTGCCTGTTGGGGACTCAGGTATTTACCACTCTGCTTCTTCCCCCCTCCACCCCCCTCCCCTCGGCAACACAGACCTCTTTCTTAAGGCCAGACATCTGATACAGCGAGCGGCTGCTGCGCGGGGACCCAAAACCATCGAAGCAAGTTGCCAGTTTTCTAAACATCTCTTTTTTTTGGAGGGGGGGCAGAGGTCGGTGTGTGTGATGCTGCATGTTTAAGCGTATCCATCAGGAGAGCCTAATACGGCAGGTGGGTGGACACAACGCCGGATTAATGGGAAAAGCCCGTAAATTGGATTATTCTTTAACTATTTGTTCTTATTAATTTGCTCACTACTCCTGAATGCGCTTGCTGAGCAGTTGCCAGGCAACCAGCGGAGTCGCTGCTGCCTGGACAGCGTTATTTTCAAGGCAGATTAAATAATAAAATATTAATTACCACTAAACATTAATTAGAAAGGAGCAGAACTGTCGTATGGTTTCTATGACATTGCAGCCGGGGGTTGGATTATGATATATTGGCTGTGTCTCAAGAGTAATGCAATTCATTAAAATTTATATTCTAGCTTTTGATGTTTTAAACAAACAACTCCCTCCTGCCGCCATTTCATACATGAATGAACATGAATTTTCCCCCAAAAACCGCCGACACAGTCTACCATCGATAAACGGTGATCAAAAATACATCCAATATATAGGTTAATCCATCCATTTGGACTGGGATGAATAACTGGGAGGAAGAAGCATATCTCAAACTCCCTAAAGATGTGGATACAAATACTGAGAGCAGAAGTGATTAACGCTGAATTTGAATAAAACTGGTTAATCCCTTTAGTCGTCGGTGCTGCAGCTCCAGCGTTTGTCCGCAAGGCGGCGGTGTTACACAAAAATGAACAGTGGTGGGAGATCCTCCTCCCAGTGAGCCACTGGTGGAAATGGGACATTAACAAACTGGGCCCACGGTTTAAAAACCACCGCAAACTTCAAAACAAAAACAAAATCGCGTGGGTGTACATTCTTACAGTCCCAGTGTTTCGGGGAAAGACCCCGAATATTTATTTAGTCGTGGTCAAGAGGTCTATCCATTGTGTCACAACCCCGACTGGTGAGAGAGAGTTGAACACAAACACTGGCGAAGTGTTTCAGTGACGCGCGGGACACCGAGTTCAGCGACAAAAGCAGCCCGCGGCGGCGCAGGAAACCGTCCCGGCAGGCACTTGGAGGCGCTTCGTCACAGAACATTTGGTGTCATAAATACAGGCGAACACAATGGAGCTCTGTTCCCCGACCAACAGATGGGATGTAAACCCTGACACTCGCCGACCTTTCTGAGAGGAAAAAAAAAAAACGATTAAAGTCAAGGTCACGGTCAGTGATACAGTAGCTGGGGGGCGGATCTGCCCGCCCCGGTTTGCTGGAAAGGTCCTCGTTATATGCACGCCGACCCTGTACGTTCGTTTCATCTCGTTTTTGTTACCGTTCCCACGTTGGCGAGCATCAAACGCAGGCTTGTGACCACCAGACCTCTCAAGCACCGACCGGAGCCCGTCCACTTCAGCGTTGGCCCCGCGTGGACGCGGGCCCCCCCCCCGGGGAAAAGAACAAGCCCCAGCTACTTATTTTGATCACGCGGCTCCGTGAGAGCGCGCTGAAGAACTCCCCCGGCGACCTCCGGGCGAACTCGGGTTATTTAAACAATACGCGACAGAGGAATGTTGAGGAGCGCTCATTAACGGCACCAGTCAAACGTCTCTGTGAAATCAGCCCGGTTTCAAACAAAAGGACAGAAGTGTTGCGCCGGTAGATGAACGCAGTGTTCTACAGACTGGTTCTACAGACTGGTTCTACAGACGGGTTCTACAGACGGGTTCTACAGACGGGTTCTACAGACTGGTTCTGCAGACGGGTTCTACAGACTGGTTCTGCAGACGGGTTCTACAGACTGGTTCTGCAGACGGGTTCTACAGACGGGTTCTACAGACGGGTTCTACAGACGGGTTCTACAGACTGGTTCTGCAGACTGGTTCTACAGACGGGTTCTACAGACGGGTTCTACAGACTGGTTCTGCGGACTGGTTCTACAGACTGGTTCTGCAGACTGGTTCTGCAGATGGGTTCTACAGACTGGTTCTACAGACTGGTTCTGCAGACGGGTTCTGCAGACGGGTTCTACAGACGGGTTCTACAGACTGGTTCTGCAGCTCCAGTTAAAGTCGGACCGTCGCTCTTCCCTGCTGGTCGGTCAGAGAATCCCAGTCACGCCTGCGCTGCCCTCTTCACCTCTCCGGATTCCTGCACATCCGTCCCAACATGGCGCCCCCGGAATGTCGAGGACGCCCATTTAACTCGTGAATAAGCCGCGTCGACGCCGCGGAACGTCCCGATGTCGCGCTCGAAGCGGTCCAAACGCGGTTTAACGCCAGTCTCGGGACCGGGCAACTCGAGTTGTGTCGAGTTGGGAACTAACAAGCGAGCGAGAACACCGCCGCACATCTGCCCGGAGCAGACCCCCATTGCGCAAACTTGGCCGAAACAGTGACGAGGTTTCAGAAATGGCGGGACATACCTGTGCGGGGGGGGGGGGGTCGGCCCGTGGCTCCTTCACGAAGGTCCTCTTCTTCTTGCTGCCATCGTTGACGAAATCATCGATCCGATCAGGCCGAAAACTGCGCGCTTCCGTTCGGGAGCGCCTCTGCCCGGGCCGGGTTGCCAGGTTTGCGCGCATGGCTTAAATAAGGCAAAACAAGGACCCCCTCCTACAATGATCACATCATTAATGCCCTTTCAATGGGACTTTGGCACCTCCACTCGCCCGTCTTGGATTACGGCGCAAAATCTGTTGATCTACCAGGTAAAAGTTGCACCACACGGATTCACCCACATTAGCTGAGCACTAGTCCCACCTTGGATAATCCTTCAGGTGTTTGTGGTTAACCAGTGATGCAGGAAATTAAACGTTTTTAATGTGTTCCTGCTGAGATACACAAAATGATTCCCACTGATGAAGCACTTGAGAGACTGGCACCACTGACCCTTACGCCTCTTCTTCAATCAGCTGAATAATCAGGTTGTAACCGATGAGTGTTGAACGTGGTTGTTTTTGTGTTGGCTGGTTTTCTGATCCCTCTTTTTATGCTGAGCATCAAAAATCTTTTATTACATAAAACTCTGAAAAGTCTAATCCTCTGTGATGATTCACGCGGGCCTTCACCCCACCACACCCACAACAGCATTCAAATTAAAATGCTATATTCTGAATGTATTCAGTTGCACTCTCCTCTGATATGCGTTAATCATGGGTATACATGATATGCAATTGGACTTTTAAGAGTGCTTCATCAGCCAGTTGGGCACCGGCCCAAAAAATAAATACCACCCCTTAAGAGGAAAGACGAAAAATCACACCCGGTGTTTTAAAGTAAAAATAAAATCTGCCCACTTCAGTCCCATTTATATCAACATCATGTGTGTTTATATCTCGCATTTTTTGTCTGATATCCTGCATTTGTTGGCGCCTTTTATCTTGGATCATGTATTAAAGGTGGCCGCAGGTTTGGCCATCAACAGTTCCTCTATGAATTATGTCTTCCTGCCAAGATGAAGCCTGAGACGTCAACAGTCCCGGGCAGGAAAACTGCTGGTGTCAGGCTCCTGGATTTCATTTCCAACTGTGTGTGTGTGTGTGTGTGTGTGTATGTGAACGTATGCGTGTGGGGGGGGGGGATCTCAGCGCCGCCGACACAGCGACTGTATCAAAGAGGGACTGTCTCAGAGGTGCCGGGCGACCCATTGTCCTCCTGGTCCGCTGTGGACAGGAAACCACTCCGCGATAGCCATAAAAATGTTTTGGCACATTAACAGAAGCCGGTCTGTTGAGAGTTTTATGACCTTTGTTTATCTACCTGTTTTTCTTGTTTTGCGGGATATAAAAACGGTTTTTAATCTTTGATTTAATCACCCCCTGAGAAAATGCATCGAATCAGACTTTATGCTTTTTTCGTGTTTTTTTTAGTTTTTCCATGAATTACCCAAAAGATATAAAAATAATAGCATCTTTCTTTTTGTTGTAACAACGGTGAATTTGTTTCTGCAAATTAATGAATTTCATTTGTGTGAAAAGGGCAGAGGCGCCTGTGAAGGGAGGAGACTGGCGTCCGCCTCACTTCCCACCATGGGAAGTGTGTGTAGGAGTTTATAAACACTCCCCTCGTTCGCAATCTGACAAGATCTGATCAATTCTGGAAGCAGAGGAAGCTCCGGGGGCCTCATCTGCTCAGCTTGTTTGGCCCAGTTTTTCTGGCTTTTACGGTCACGAGAGGAGGGGGGGGTCGCACTTACAGATGAACCGTGGCTGAGGTTCTCTCGTGGATTTTCTCGACGTTCCGCTCCGCTCCGACTGACCTTCGGCCGCCATGTATAGCAGCAGGTACTCGTACGTCCCCAAGCACAGCCCCACGGCGCAGAAGAAGATGCAGTACCACTCCAAGGGCAAGAGCTGCGGCTACTACCTGCGCATCGTCTTCTTCTTCTCCTCGCTCATCCAGTCGCTCATCATCGTCAGCCTGGTGCTCTTCCTCATCTACGGGGACAAGCAGGACTCGGCGTCCCTGTCCCGCATCCAGGACCTGGAGGAGAGCTTCAGCCGGCTGTCCATCGAGAACGTGGCCCTGAAGAAGCAGAGGAAGAACCTGACCACGTTCCTCAACACCACGCTGACGGAGAAGGCTCGTAACGACTGGGACCTGAACAGGCTGCGCTACTACTCCAACATCTCCATATACCTCCTCAGGGACATCGAGAAGACCGTGGTGAGACAGTATTCCTGCCTGAGCACGCTCGCTTTGCTTCTTTACGTGTTTTACTCGTTTCAACTCCTGCTGCTCTTCATGTTGAGCATCGATTAATAAGGGCCAGTTGCCTGCTGAGTGGATCCACCACATCCTAAATATCATTTATATTGGCATCCAGGCTGAAAAGGTCCACACTCTACGGACACAAACTGCTTTGAGTCACCTAAAAATAACATTTAAAAAGGCCAAAAGGTAAATAAAAGTGAGAAAGGAGAAAATAAATCCAACTTTTACTTGGACCTTTGCTGTATTTCTTGGTAGAAAATTGACTAACATAAGAAAAGGACCCTGAAATGATGATGTTTTTTTTTCCGTGCCTGAAGCAGATGTGTTTTGTTTCTGTGCCTGAAACAGCAACAGTGCAACTCTGAGCTCAACAACTGCAAGAACCTGCAGATTCTGCCCGGCTCGTGTCCCCAAGGTAAGACCGCCGCTGGGGCAGAAGCCCGCCTCGTACGTCAGCGGTGAGAGGACGGCGTGTGAACGCTCCTCTGTCCCTGTCCCTCCAGTCTTCTCCACCCAGTGTAACTGCGGGATGCTGGTGGAACAGATGAAAGCCAGGATCGGACTTCTGGAGGCCAACTGCACGCAGACGAACCTGAAGATGAAGCGGGAGATGGACCAGATCGCCAAGGACCGGGACAACCTGAACCTGGAGGCCATCGGTCTGAGGAGGGATAAGTTCATGCACGAGAAGGAAGCCAAGCTGTGCAAGGAGAGGTGTAAAACGGAGTTCGTGCAGTCCCTGAGCGGCATCTCCAACGTCACCAGCACCTTCCTGCTCAAGATCAACTCCCACTTCTCCGCCCACATGCCCTTCCAGCTCACCTGCGACAAGCAGAAGGAGCACCTGGACCGGATCCAGTCCAATTGCACCAGCCTCTCCAGGGAGGTGGAGGAGAAGTTCCAGCACTACCTGAACAACGTGGGGGACCACGTGTCCACCATCCAGGCCGAGAACAGCCGCCTGAAGGCCGAGAACTGGCGCCTGTCCGAGGACTACCGCTCCTGCAGCCTGAACCGCTCGGGCCTGTTCCAGCAGCACAGGCAGAACATGAACAGGCTTCAGGAGAAGCACGACCTCGTCACCGAGAGGCTCCTGATGGAGAAGAAGAACCTGAACGGGGAGATCATGGTCCTCAACAAGACCGTTGACTACAAAAACAAAGAGGTGGAGCACCTGATGGCGCGGCTGAAGCAGCTGAACATGACCTGCATGTCCAGGGTGAGAGCGCTGATCCCAGATCTGTGGGACCTCCTTTGCTACAGACACCAGTCGACCTTAACCTTTCCCTCTCTTGATTCCAGACACATTCTTCAACGTCCTATGGAGGCTCCAGGAGCTCCTCCTCAAACAATGGGTGGAGCCTGTTTGGTAATAATGGTGCTGGCACCGGTACCGGTACTGGTACCGGCACTGGTATCGGTACCGGTGCTGGTGGTGGATCCAGTTCCTCCTCGTCCGGTTCCTCTAACAGCTTCGGTCAGTCCAGTAGGACGGGGACCTCCAGCTCGTCGTACCACCTGGGCGGGTCGAGCAGCTCCAGCGGGTCGAGCAACAACAAGCCGAGCTCCACCGGGGGACTTTTGTCGATGTTTGCGTCGAACCCGAGCAGCAGCGCCAGCGGGTCCAGCTTGAGCAAGACTGGACAGACTGGGAGAAGCTCCACCACCAACTCGTACGGAGGCTCCGCCGGGACCAACCTGGGCTACATGGGCCTGGGTTTGGACAAGGCCACCTCCAACAGCAAGAGCCCCTCAGGGTCCGAGGCGTCCTCCAGCTCCAGCGGCTCCACGGGCAGGAGCAGCTCCAGGTTCTCCTGGTTTGGGACCGGCGGCTCGTCGGGGAGCAAGTCGGGGAGCGGGACCGAGAAAGGGCCATCGGGCGGGAACGGGGACGGAGGTCGACCAGGCAAGTAGACACACATCCCGTCTCAGGTTGGGGTTTATTTTGAAAGGTTTTGGATCTGGGAAGTGATGCCCTTCCAGACTCGGTGCCAGTGAAGTGCCCCCGTGCACATCCACGGCACCAGAGCACATCAGGGCTCCTTTCCTCGCTCTAAAATTAGAGAACTGGCACAGATCCTGCTGACTCCACGTTCCCACCACCAAGAACATGGAGGAAACGGCCGTACCTCTAACCTGTGACTGCCGCACGGGAACACTAAAATACACACCGCTATCCCCTCGTTCCCCCGACAAACCGCGTCGCTGGTGAACGCTGTCGCGGCTGTCACATGGTTTTAGGAGGCGTCTTTAGACCAGAATTAGACCTGGAAGGTCGCCTCTTGGATCAGCGACTGACTGGAGGTCAACCAGTTTGATTGAACAGCCGTGCTTTCTTCTGTCTCCCCCCAGTCTCTCAGCATGTTCTAGAGCTGGAGCGCCTGGTCAACCCCGTGGGCTCCCTGTGAGTATGTCCCCCACGGCTGAGCCTGACAAACAAATGGCGATGGCTGTCATTAAATTATGGCTTTAATCTGGCAACAACTAATTATACGTTCTCTCTCTCTCTCTCTCTGCCCCCCCCCCCAGTGCAACTCAATGAGAACCTCCCTGCAGCTCTCTCTATCGTTCAGCATGTAACATATATTCTACGCTGACTGTGGCCATTTACTGTATATTTCATGATGTATTTACAATTAACTATTTTTTTTTTCCCGACGGCTTCAAGGCTGAAATGTAAAGTTTGTGTATCAAAGATTTGTATCTCACAGACTGTAATCCGGCATAAACGAGCACACAATCTCCTATTTATGCAGAAAATAAAGGCTTTGTGTGCACGTCACCCGCGCCTGTCTCTTCTTTATAAACAAAGCTATTTAAAATATTACATTATGCACGCCCGGAAATAACTGTTTGTCCCTGTGTGCGTCACCTATTGTGTGGCTAATTGTCCACAAGCGACTCTCCAACCTCTGCTGTGACATTTCAGGCAGGATTTACTGGCAGGCGGTTCTGATCCCTGCAGCGTGTTTACGGTTACCTGCCAACCTGTCAGCGGAGCAGCCGAGGAACCTTCGGAGGGTACAAACACCAGCTTCGCCGCGGCGATAGTGATCGGGCCGTTTGGGTTTAGAATGACACGGTGTTTCGGGGGGGGGTCAGCGTTTCAAAGGGGCTCGACATGCGGCGGGAGCGGGCAAAAAAAAAAAAAAAGCAAAGACCTGGTGAGAACAGACAAACATCCTGTGAAAAAGGTTTGGAATGTTCTGTTAATGCGAGAAACAAAAGTGCGCTGGCACCAATTAATAAATATAGTACTGGGGAGAAAAGAAGAGCTCTTTCCGTTACAGGGACATCCTTTGTTCCACATCAAGTGTTTTTCCACATTTGGGATGTGTGAAGCCGCGAGGATGTGACTGGATGCACCAGGGAGACCTTCTGTCGGAAACACATGAAAGCTCTTCGCTGAGGAACGACCGAGACGCCCCGGCGGTGCTCAGATCCCGGGTTTTTGATCCGGGAAAAACGCTGCGCGAGAAGGGAACCGAAGCGCCACGTCGCATCCCCACCTGCTCGCCACTCTTCTTTTTCTTTCCGCGAGTCGGCTAGAACGGGATGGAGACCGGCGGGGGGGGGGTGCCCTCGTTGGTGGTGGGCGGGGGGGGTAGGGTTGATCACATCAGCAGGGCCACGTGATGGCGCAACACGTGCTGCCTGGACCCCCCCCCCCAGTCCTGCGCTGAGAACGCTCTGGCTCCTCTTTAGGGCTCCTGACGCAGATCTGGGGTCATTGTGTCGCGATCTGCCCGGCTCACGTCCCTGCCCCCCCCCGCGCCGCTCCTCGCGCAGGAAGAGGACCGGGCGCTCGTGATTACGACCTCCTTCCTCACCTGGGGTCACCGAACCGCGACCTCTTTTGTCTGTGCCTGCTAATGTCCCCCCTTAACTGCGACTTCTAATTGCGTTTCCTATCTGCCTGGCGTTCCGCAGGGTGGTGCAGAACGCCGGGGGGGCAGGAGCCCGCGTCCTCCCGCTCAGAGGAACTGGCGTGGGCGGGAGCGGCGGCCCCTTTAGCACATGTAGAGGATGACCTTTGTGTTGACACGGACGCGCTTCAACGCTGTTTATCGGCGTGAAGAGGACAGGATGAGTTTTTACGTAACGCGCGACCACGTCGACCCCGAGGAGCCCTGAGACTCCTGCAGGAACACAGCGCGGTCGAACGCTGCTCTTTCACCTCTGGTCTCAAAATGTTGGATGTTTTTATGGAAAAACATCCAATTTAGTCATCAGAATTCCGAGCAGCGGATGACTTTGCCTTGCCCCCCCCCCTCTAGAAAATGACCATTCTCTTTAACCTTTTGTATTCTTATCACATCCCAACATCCTGTTTCCACGTTTTAAGGTTGATTTCTTCTTTTCCCTTCAGTCTTTCTCTCGGTGAGTGATGATCCGGGATCATCCCCGGCTGTCTGCTGCCTCCATCTAGCGTCTGCACCGGTCATCAGCATCATGGAGCTGCAGAGGGAGCAGTACCCCTGATGGTGTCTTTCCTGCGGGCGCGTCAACCTCAATGTTTTGTTGCTGAAATCAATGTATCGATCAGTAAAAGTTTGGGACATGGGTTTTGAATTTGATCATCTATTAAGTGAGATCACCAGCAAAGGAAATGATCGCGGATGTCGTCAGTGGGACAGGAAACAGTTCTGTCCACCGGCTGTTGTGGGTTCGACGTGATTGTGGAGGTCTGGGAGAGGCCTTCAAGGTCTCACTTCATATTCGAGGGCCACGCGATCGATGTTCTGCCTCCCCTGGTTGAAAACGTCTGGTCGTGCGCGTTGGCGGAATTCTGAGGACGTGTTCGTGTTTAAGACGAGCAGAGACGCCCAGAGAACACACTCTTGCAGGACGCTGGGCGTATGCTGACCATCACGTTTACTCGTCTTTGCTCGTCAGTCACGTGACCCCGATGGAATGACGCATTCCAGGTGCGGGTCACGGACAGGAACCGCGCCATAACGACACGTCCCCGTTGACGGAGAGAAAACGCTGCCGGAGCCGCAGACCCTGTCCCCCGCTCAGAAAGAGCGCGTCTGCGGCTGCAGACGTGCATGTGCGGGACATGTCTGCGGTGTCTCCCCCCTCGCCTCTGGCGTCACCACCCAGTCACGAACGTGTGCGCGTAACGTGCCCGTGCCATGATCGCGTTCCTCCTCCTCGTCACCCGTCAGACGCGCCGAGGGCTTTCCCTTCGCACTGACGCAGCCGTAGCGGCGCGCTCTCCCGGTCCCGGTCCCGGTCCCGGTCCGTGCGCATCCACCATGCAGGCGGCCACCGGAGCGGCTGGCGGCGACGCTCCCGCAAACAGCGGCGGCACCGCAGACGTCGACGACGGCGACGGGGCAGGAGAGAGGATGGACAGGACGGCGGCGGGCGAGCAGCAGGACACGACCGACAACCAGCAGCAGCAGCAGGCGTCTTTATCACCCTCCGCCGTGCTCGGTGAGTGTGTGTGTGTGTGTGTGTGTGTGTGTGTGTGTGTGTGTGTGTGTAAAGATACAATGATCATGCAAAAAATGAATATTGGTGTTGAAAGAGGAAAGGAGCGTGGCGTGCACGGGTATGATGGTGCATTCACGGACCGATGTTTTGATAGGGGGACTGTCAGTGACTCCCTGGGGGGACCGGAGCGTCAAACGTCTGTTTCTGGGCTTGGGTCTGTTTCATGCGTCCATGCGGCCCACAGGTGCATTAAAGGAGTCTGTGGCCCCGACGGGACGCACAGGCTTCCGCGGGGGGGGGGGCAGGATGAGTCGCAGACTCGGGTGTCAGTCGTTGTCTGGTGTCAACTTGGTTGTACAGGTGGAACACTTGAGGGGTGACGAAGCAGAAGCAGGCCATCTGCATTATTTAAATCACAGAAGAGGAAACTGGAGAGACCCCGGTCAGGGACTGGGGCTCCAGATATGACCGGTTCTCATGACGGTTCAAGAAAAGGCACGGTTTTTGACAAACTGGTAACCTGTATGTGATTACATCTCAATAATATGAGCATTTTTATCTTCAATGATGATGTAATGGAAAAATCTTATGTAATAAACACCTTTGGCTGTTGCCTATGGCTCATGAAGCCCTCGCTAAACTGTTAATCCAGAAGGAAGAGGAAACTCCAGCGCACTTGTTTCTTCACTACCAGGAAGATGGGTGCTCATTTTCATAATTGATGGACATAAATGATGAGAATTCTACCTATCAGCTAGATCTAAAATATCTTCATATGATGATGTAGCATGGCACTTTTTCAATGGTTTTAAACACTGGGGCGAACCAACGGCGATCCTGCAGCAGAATGTGACGAGTCACAGTAGGAATCGGGTAGCAATAAAGAGACGGGCCCGTCCAGGTACAAAAGGCTGTTATCACACGCCCGGCTGAGTGTGGCTGGGCTGCAGGACGGCTCCAGACTGTGATCTCCGGCGGCCCGGTGCTTTTCACAACGGTTTCAGAGAGTTGAAAAGCTCGTTTGCGGGCCATTGTTTGCACACCGCCCAGTTTGTAACCCATCTGTTTGCCTAAACCTTGTCATATTTGCTCGATGTCATATGACCAGCGCGCCGCCGTCGGCCGCCAGGCTGACCGCGCAGACCCAACGCTCCACTTGGTCCTCCGCAGCGGTGGCGAAAACCTGAGAGAGGCAGAGAGGAAATGACAGGCGCGCCGCCGCCGCGTCTTTTGTCACCACCGTGATGTCAGCAGGCGTTCACCTTCCTCTCGACAGCTTCGCCCTCCCTCGGAAGGAACTTCACTAACGCTCGCCTGTCCCGCTCCTCTCGCCCCCCCCCCTCTAGACAAACTGTTTGGGAAGCGTCTTCTGCAGGCGCGCCACTACATCATGTCCCGGAAGTCCTGGCTCACGATGGTGCCCACGGAAAACTGCGACATCCTCCTGACGTTCCCAGGTGCGCGCAGGAGAGCCCCTCCTCTGTTTAAGCGTCTTTGGGGGCCGGCCAGCCTCAGAGGACGTGGGAGCGGCCTTTTTCCTCCGCCGCTGCAATGTCAGTCGCTCAGACCGAAATGAAAGCGATTGGCGATGCGTGCCGGCGCGTGGCCACTTGTTTTGCATTCTGGGCCTGCTGCAGCGGCGGCGGATGGGGTTTGATCCTGTTTCTTAATGCACCATTGAGTTTAATGTTGTCTGCCTTTGGCAAACACTCAGGTGACCCTGCAGGAAGGCCGCCGTGTTTGTTTTGGCGTTTGGAAGTCTTTGCAGGTTTCTGTCTCCGCAGACGCCATCGACGACCACACTCTGCTGTGGCTCCTGAACCAGATCCGTGTGGGCATCCCCCAGGTCAGCATCCAGGTCCGGCAGCACAAGCACACGCAGACCCACGCCTTCTTCATCACCACCGCGTTTGAGAAGTAAGCGTGTGCTTGGGAGCGCGTGTGCGCAGCGGCCTGCCTGCGTTTGAACTCTGTGGAGGGCGCCCTGCTCCATTACTATTCCAGGCAGCAGAATAGCCACGCCACTTCATTTCAGCACCGAAAATGAAGCAATTTCGCCGTCATGAGCATTTAAATTGGACTCTTACTGGTCTGGATTGACAAAAGAAAACAGACAGAATCATAGTTTTCCTCCCCTGCTCATTACAAACTCAAATATCCACTGAAGCCAAAATATCACTAATGAGGGTTTGTAATCAGCATAATTATGAACACCCTAAAAGCAGCAGTGCAGAGAGTGAACGCCCATTAGATGTTCTATGAATTTAAAGAGGTCAAGCACTCATGTTAAAAAGGTTCTTTACAAATAAAATCAATTCCCTTTTAATGAAGGTAATGAAATATTAATTTGCTCTTTTACGGTGGTTGTGAGTGAACAGGTTGGAGACAGCCGAAGAGCCTTTCTGTGTGTGTGTGTGTGTGTGTGTGTGTGTGTGTGTGTGTGTGTGTGTGTGTGTGTGTGTGTGTGTGTGTGTGTGTGTGTGTGTGTGTGTGTGTGTGTGTGTGTGTGTGTGTGTGTGTGCGTGCGTGCGTGTATTGATGTTTGTTGCGGTCACTAACCTGTCTGCACTCACGCGTGTCTGCTCCCCTCGGGGGGCCCAGTTTGCTGCGCGGAGCCGAGCAGATGGGGATGCACAAGGTCGTCAAACCGCAGTTTGGCGGCGGGATGCGGCGCTTTTCCTGCGACGAAGACAACATCTACGAGAACATAGAGAGCGAGCTCTGCTTCTTCACCTCGCAGGTGAACTCCTGTTTAGTTTCATGATGCCGGCAGCGAAGGGGTGACTCCAATATTCAGATTCTGTCGTTCCGGTCCTGTTTTCAGGAGCGTCAGAGCATTATAAAGTATTGGTTGGACAATCTGAGAGCCAAACAGGGGGAGGTGCTTCACAACATCCACTTCCTGGAAGGGCAGCCAATCAGTATGTTTTCATTGGGATTAACTCTTTACTAAACTAAAAGTTTCCCTCAGTCTCCTGCGTCACTCAAACTTCACCTCAGACCGTCGTGTCCTCTTCCAGTTCCAGAGCTGTTGGCTCGGGGGGTCATCCATCAAATGTTCCCCCTGCACGAGCAGCGGATCCTCAACCAGCTGATGACGTCTTGGGTCCAGGCTGTGTGTGAGAGGCAGCCCCTGGGTGGGAGAAAGGCAGTGAACAGCAAGTCATATCCCTCACGCATGCAACATCGATGCTGACAAATGTCCCATGTCTTCTGCCTTCTAGATGATATCTGTGACTACTTTGGAGTTAAGATCAGCATGTATTTTGCCTGGCTTGGTTTCTACACCAACTCCATGCTCTACCCTGCTGTCATCGGATTTCTGCTCTGGATACTAGCAGAGTCAGATCAGGTGGTTAGAAGCCTACAGCAAAGATCAACTATCACCTTGATTACATGCCTAAAAGGAATAAAATTTCATTTTAAAGTAATTTTCCTCTTTTGGACTCTCACATTTGCTCACAGACCAGCCAAGATATCTGCTGCGTTGTTTTTGCCCTCTTCAATGTTGTGTGGGCGACTCTGTTCCTGGAGCGCTGGAAGAGGCGCGAGGCAGAGCTGGCCTACAGGTGGGGCACCCTGGACACCCCCGCCGAATCCTTGGAGGAACCCAGGCCCCAGTTCAGGGTGAGGGAGCTTTGTCAAGAGGATAGCCTGAAGAGTCACTTTTTTTGTCGGCTTGTTTGGAAGAACATGTGAATATTGGGCTCGTTTTTGAATTTAGAAGTTTCTCCAGTTGCCCATTCTGTGAGTTTCTGTACATCGGGGGGAAGGGTGCTCCTCAGTCCGGCTAGCTCAGTCGGTAGAGCATGAGACTCTTAATCTCAGGGTCGTGGGTTCGAGCCCCACGTTGGGCGTTGACCTTTTCGTTTTCACAGAATCGACGACATCTATTGCTTTTGTTATTTGCCCAAGAAGCCTGAATCCATGACAACTGTTGATTGTCTGTGCGCAGGGCGTGAAGCGCTGCAGTCCCGTCACGGGCTGTGAGGAGTTCTACTACCCGCCCTGGAAGAGAGCTGCTTTCAGATGGTTGGTCAGCCTGCCCGTCTGCCTCCTCTGCCTCTGTTTTGTCTTCCTCGCCATGCTGCTCTGCCTGGAGCTGCAGGTCTGAATACGTTCGCTCACGGGGAGAAACCGAACTGCTGTGCCTTGAAACATTCATCCTCCTAATGGCTCCCGCAGGAGGTGGTGATGGAGATCCAGGGGCTGCCTGGAATCACCAGATTCGTTCCAGAGATTCTTCTGGCGCTGACTGTAACCATTTGCGATGAAGTGTATAAGAAGATTGCCTACTGGCTTAACGACATGGGTGAGAGAAACTTTCATGGATCTGGGTCACGGATGGCACCTCGAGGTACTGATGCGCTTATTTCTCCATCCAGAGAACTACAGGCTTCAGAGCGCCTACGAGAATAACTTGATCATCAAGATGGTTTTTGTGAGGCACATTTCTCCCTTCTGTTTGAGATCAACTGTTTTATTTTGATTTGGCTCCCTGTAATATTTCTTTTTTTATGGTTGTCTTGCAGTTTGAATTCATCAACTCTTATCTGAGTCTTTTCTATATCGGATTCTACCTCAAGGACATGGAGCGACTCAAGGAGGTATCAGATTTCCATGAGACGGGTGTCTCCTCGCCTCTGCTGTGTGCTTACCAGTCGCTTCTGTTCCCTCTCTCCACAGATGTTAGCCACTCTACTGATCTTCCGCCAGTTCTTACAGAACATTAAAGAGGTCCTCCAGCCTTATCTCTACGAGCTGGGCGTCTTCACCCCAAAGGTGCTGTGGGAGGTTCTCCAAGCGATAGTGCTCAAATATGGCCGCCTGGCTCTGGGGAAGGCCCAGGCCTCCATGACAGGGTACTCCTTCCTGGGCCCCAGAGGGATCCCCGTTGGTCAGGCCAACCCGGAGCCAAGGAGGAGGGGCGATCTGAAGGCTGGCTTCAGGCTCAGCGAGGAAGAGTGGGACATGAGCGACAGCGGTCTGAAGCAACGCAAAGTCAGCTTCACCGAAAAGGTCGACTACCAGGACGTGGCGGCGGAGACGCAGGCGGGATACGAGAGCTGCCTGAAGGACAGTCCCACTCTGGTGGAGGACGGGATGGACCCGTCCAGCATTTTTGACAGTTGTGACGAGGACAGCGACTGTGAATCTCTGGCTCAGGTAGCTGGACTACTTCGCTGGAGGTTGAAGGTTTTGTAGCTGCGCGATCCCTTATTGTCGCCCATGTCCCACGTCAGCAGGAGTCCAAGGAGAACGGCGCCGTTTCAGCTCCAAAGGAACCCGACGCGCTCTGCGTGAGGCGGAGGAACGTCGGCGAGGGCCGAGAGGATAAGAAGTCGTGGATGGATCCTCCAGAAGAACCAAAAACTGTCAGTTTGTCCCAAGCTGAGATCGAGAGCTGCATGAAGACATACGAGGTAGGAAGCGCGTTCCCCGGGTACGCCCGAACCCAGACCCGTTCACTGCCGGTGTCTGCCCTCAGGGTACACTTCAGGACTACCAGGAAATGTTCATACAGTTCGGCTACGTGGTGCTCTTCTCGTCGGCGTTCCCCCTGGCGGCCATGTGCGCCCTTATCAACAACATCATCGAGATCCGCAGTGACGCCTTGAAGCTCTGCACCGGCCTGCAGCGACCCTTCGGGCTGAGGGTGGAGAACATCGGACAGTGGCAGGTGGGGAAAACCAGGGGAATGCCAGCGGTGCCTTCAGGGCCTCAGGGACCATCAGGTGATGGTCTCGCTCTCTCTCTGCAGACTGCCATGGAGGCCATGGGTTTGATAGCCATCATAGTCAACTGCTACCTGATCGGTCAGTGCGGGCAGCTCCAGCGTCTGTTCCCCTGGCTGAGTCCTGAGATGACCATCGTCTCCATCGTCTTACTGGAGGTAGGCTCGAAGCCGGGCGGTGGAAACGCAGGCGTGTCCGTGAAGCCTTCTGTAGCTCGAGGTCACCGAACCCGCAAGACCTTTTGTCTTTGTTTTCTATTTTCTAGTAGATGTAACTGTGTGTTGAGCCTGTCCCTCTGTGGTCTTGGTGGTTTACAGCACTTTGCAATCCTCCTTAAATACATCATCCATGTTGCCATCCCTGATATCCCTGGCTGGGTAGCAGAAGAAATGGCCAAGCTAGAGTACCGGCGAAGGGAAGCTTTCAAGGTATAGTTGTATCATAGCTTGAAAGACCTTCGGCGCAGCGAGAGGCCTGCTGCTGCCTGCAGCCGCGTTCCCGTGCTCGTTCCCCTCTATGTGCATCCGTCCCCGCAGCACAGTCCCACGGCAACGTATCTGCGTGTTTGTGCTTTGTCTGTGTCTTTTTCTGCCACATAAGTAACGCCTGTAAGTTTTGTCGCCTAAAAATCAGCATATTAAAAGCAAACAAGCCACAGACGGCTTGTTTGTGCGAACTCAAAACCCCCAAGTACCCTTTTTTTTCCAAAAATCGCGAGCGCAAATTCTCTTTTTCTGTGAAGCTGAATGTGTTTTCTTCCTGTGACTCTTCTTCTGCTTCTTCATTTTGACACGTGCGGCACGTTCAGAAACACGAGCAGCAGGCGCAGCAGCACTTCCAACAGCAGCTCAGGCGCCGCCGCGAAGAGGAAGAGCTCCACCGCCAGGCCGAGCTGCAGGCTGAGGCCCGCCACGACAGCGACGGCCACAAGGGGGACGCTCACCAGCACCACCACGACAAATCGGCGGGGGGCAAGCCGGGGGACAAGCCCAAAAGGCCCAGCTCTCTGCTGGGGAACAACAACGTGATGAAGCTGAAGCAGATCATCCCCCTGCAGGGGAAGTTCTCCTCCGGCGCCTCCCGCTCCCCCGCTCAGTCGCCCACGGGGGGCGAGGCGAAGCTTCCGGGATTTCTCAAGTTCCTGAAGTCCCCGGAGGTGAAGAAGGAACCAGCGGCGGCTGCGGGCGCGATCGCGGGGTCGACGGGCACCTCCGCCGCTCCCCCTGGTGGCCAAGAGAGGTCACAGTCCCCGAACAAAACATTCAGCCCCGGGAAGCTGTTCAGCTTCAGCAAGTCGGAGGGGACGGTGGTGAGCGTGAACGGGACCCAGGCGGCCAGTCAGCCCACCAACGCTCACCTGAACACCAGCCAGGAGGAGTTGCCCTCCAATGAGTTGGATAAGGCCGAATCGAGACAAGCGACCGACGTGGAAAACTCCTCCAAGAGCTAATAAACGGTGTAAAAAGTCTTCAGGTTTCAGAGACAGCGGAGCAGCATTACTATGGAGACCACTGTAGTTCCACGTTCGGTCTGAAAGCCTCATAGATTCACTCCAGATGCAACTAATTCTTTATAAGACAGCTTCCATATAAGAAATGTACAGAATGTGACTCAGAGACTTAGTTTACGTTTACCCAAGGTTCGAATAGTGCATGACTGCCTGTGTTTTTGTTACTTCTAAGTACTGGATCTACAGATCCTGCTCCCCTCTGAAGCCTGTACTGAATGCATGTTACACAATGTGCATGCATCACACGTCCGTCATGTCTTTTCTGTTGCAGCACTTTTAAAGCCATTGTATTCTTCCGCAATAGGTCCGATTGTTCCCACTGTGACCATATAAATATTCTATTTTTCTTAACTTTGATTTTTTTTAAATGAATTATTTTACTACATTAATTAGTGAATGTACTTCTAATAATGCTAATAAATTTCACTTCAATTAATCTAGAGATAGCCTTGGCTAATTTAAAAGGAAAAAAAATCTTCTCCGTGGATAAAAACAACTATTGCGAATGTAACAAACACTACAAATGCACTTTTATTTCAAGTAACAGCTATTCTTGTACAGTAGATCACACACAGATGAAATACAGAAACGTGTCCCTGAAATACAGAAACGTGTAATTTTGAGGAGCCTTGTTTGATTTAAGAGTTATTGGTTTTTGAGGAATAAATCACAGTAGCATAAATATAAAAATAGTAGGGAGAAGGAGTTATTATTGGCTTCAGTAATTTCATAGACAAACTAAACTTTCTAGACAAAATATCCCGAACCAATCCAACATGGGAATACAGAAATGTGAGAAATGCAGCAGTAAGATGCAGAACATGCTTCATTTAAAAACATGTCTGATGGACTTATTGTGAATGTCTTGATCTGTCTTTGTTGGAGTTAAATCCACAGCACAGCAATTGATGACTCCTCATTTTGACTCCCAAATGCATTTTCCCAACCATCTGAGATGTGGTTAAACCAGTTCCTTTTGTCTACCTTCTAAATAAAAAGAGAAGAAATAAAAAGCAAATAGAGGATGTCAAACATTACGGGTAGTGTTTGTGACTGTCTCAACTGTTTTACCCTTATCATCCCACAGATGAGAGGGAAAGGGCTGTAGAATCTTCATCTCTGTGATGACAGCTGAAGGAAACGCAGATGGATCAACATGGTGAAAGGGAACCTCATAACATATTGATTCCTCTCATGTGAACATGTCAGCACTCACCTGTCAGGACAGGACAGACAGGTAAGTGCTGGACAGGGTTTGTCCTGTAGGACCGGGGGCAGGCTCAGAGCCTCGGGCTCTTCGTCTTGTTCCTTCAGCCTTCCTTCAACCAGCGTTTCTCACTGGAAAGGGAATTCATACATTCATCAGTAAATCTCAAGAGTTTCACAGTTTCAAATTAATCAGATGCACCATGACATCATAACATCATTTGGTGAACTTTAATTTGCTGCTCTGCAAAGAGGAATAAAGGGTATAATTACCCTTCTCTGATGGTTTTGTTGGTGGACGTGTTGCACGGTGGGGTCAAGTGGTTCTCCTTCCCAGGTCGAGGTTTTGTAGCCTCATTTCCTCTTCTGTTGCGTTTGGCGCTTTCTTTTCAGTTGAATGTGATATAGTGTTGAGACATTACTGCCACCTACTGTAGAATGTAAGTAAAATACTACTACTACTATTATTATTATTATTATTAATAATAATAATAATAATCATTATTATTATAATGCAACTACCATTCTTTTGTCTTTTTTTATTCATGGTGCTGACAAATATTGCACGATGGTTTCCTTAAAACGATAAGCTTGACAGATGTTTCCTCACTTGCTCTTTGCTAAATTTACCACTGGGTCTTACTAGATAAGACTCTGTGCGCTTTGTTGGACACAAGTTCAGTAAAGGAGCTTTGTTCCCAGCTTTTATTTCTCTGTTGTCTCTTCTGATCGTATAGCGGCAGTCATTTATCTATTAGAATGTTCACAATACTATGCAGTTTTAGCTTAATGTGGGCAAAATTTTGTACATACATATATATATATATATATATATATATATATATATTTATTTTTTTTGCTCCTAATGTCAGGTAGCTATTTTAGGGTTCTGATTTAGTTTTGCTTCACATTTAATATTTAAATGACAAAATCAAATCAACCTTCTACTTTTACTTTATTAGATGATTTAATGTATATGCCTGTAATCTATAGGAATCAATTTCTTCATAACCTTTCATTAATTCCCTTTGAAATGTGCCATCAAATACATAAAATCTGACATGATACTCAACATATGGTTCTTAAACATTTCTTTTTACTTCAAGCTACAACCATGACTGGAAATCATATTTAAATTATACAGGGAAAAGACATGAAACAAACAGTGTCTTCACAAAATTAACTCCAGTCTTTACCAAAAAGACAAATATTTCAAATCATTCCATAAGACAATAGGAGAGCAAACAAACCTTTATGGAGGACAAGAAAAGTAAAACAATGCATCACGCAGAGAAATGTCATACTTGGGAAAGTCAAGCATGTGCATTCTATTACTATTTGACAATGGAAGTGGTAAAAGTTGTCATTTACTGCGAATTAGTGATGTTTCTACAGCTAGAAATGTGAGCTGTGTGAGTGGCTGTTTGGTTTTTACTGGATAAAACGTGAGAACGATCCCAACACGGATATATGAACATAAAAGACTTGCAGTGCATCAGGTGGGCTTGTGTCCCACCAACTGTGTGAGTTCAGCTCAACAGTAAATGATCCATGCTTACAGCAGCCTTAATGATTCGCCTGCAGGCGCACAGAGCTACAGACAGAACTCTAACCCCTGCAGTCACAAGACCCCTCCTCCCAAAGAATGAACCCTGAAGGGACGGATTCAATGCTCTCTTACAAAGTCTGCCAACCTAACACAACTATGACCATATGGCTTTACTGTCCTTATTAAGAAGACATGTTAAATATGCAATTCAACAACAAAACCAACAGCAACAACAAACAAACCAAGAGGTTCCTTAAGACACAGTGAATTCACACACTTTCATTTAAGGCAATAAATGAAGACAATGCAAGAACATTCCTTTAAGTATTTATGTCTTTCATAATTAATATGAAAGGGATTAATAAATCTAGTTCAATCCACTTCGCTTCTCAGCTACAGACAACAATCACATAGAGGAGTCGAAATAAAAATTTAGATGCATGACAAAACAAGAAAGGGCCATCAGATGGCGTCTATCTTCTTGTGACTTGAATTATGCATAACTAAGAGATGATGTGGACACATGCAACCGTAAACTTGATGACCCAAGGACTGTTTTGAGTATGTGCGTTTATACTGCGAAGCTGCACGAGCACATATGAGGGGAAGGTAAAACGGCATTTAGACGAAACCCTTACATTAAATGCGCAAAATAAGGAGCAACAATCTGGGTATTATTGTTAAGCTGGCTGTGATATGTGGAGCCTTCAGCGTCAAAGCTTGGGTTTGGAAACGTACGGCGTATCTTTATGTGCTTTATTTTGCTTGTTCTCGTCAGTCTCTGTTGGGGGGTGCGTCGACAGCACACAACACCTAAGAATCCTCGTTCACCTCCCAACTGTCTCTTCGAGCTACTTTCCGTGGGGGTGCCGTGTTCTCTCCCTCCGTTTGATCCTGCTCTCGCTTTTTTGCTGCATTCTGATGGAGTGGGGGAAAAAAACAAATAAATAAGGCATGACAAGCAAAGTGGATGACAACTGCTATCGTATGAAGACGGAAAGTCATCGAGCTTTACCTTTTTATCCCACTGTTGATGAAGATATCGCAGCAGGATGTTTGTTTTCTCTGTGACGATGACTGCGGGGAAACGATTGTGATAGTGTAGTTTAACAACACCCGAAGATTTTCTGCAATAAAAGCCAGGCCTCTGCTCTTCCTAACGGACAACACTTCATCGGCGCTGATGAGCAACTTCACCAGACGTCGCCATACTTACTCTGCTCTGATGGGTATTCCCGGGTTGGGAGATACACAGAGGGCCGACGGTTCTGCAAAGGCAAGAATGGAAAGAAGAAAAAAAAAAATCAGGATGACGTTTGTCTTGAAATATGTAGAAGACAGGACAGGAAAAAAGGTGTGACTCCTCAAACCGTGGCAGCATTTAGGCCACAAATCAGAAGACTTACTGATGTTTTACACACGGAGTCCGCATGAAACCTGCTGAAGTTGTTCTTGTTGTAGACAGGAAGGCCCTTCAGGAACTCTCCCTGGGATCACAAAGACAGTCGTGAAGGCAAAGCCCTTAAAATACCTCAATCAGAATCCACCCAAAGCAGCAGAGGCAGGTCGGGGGGGGGGGGACGAGGGTCTCTAACGGGGGGTCAACGACCACGTCCCGTCCGACCCCCAGAGCCGCTGGGAGGACACGGACGCGGGGTGGACAGGGACATACCTTCTCCATGTCTGCCGCTAGTGCTTTAGCCTGTTAGCCACTAAGCCCTGTTGTTTTCGACGCCGACGTGCCGGTTTTGTTTACCCTTCAGACAGCCTCTTATGACCGATATACAACCGCGACCGCACGGGCTCTCGCACCAACGCGACCGGGCATTTCTAAACAAGTGAGAAACGTCACTATTTTCCCAGCAGTTACTTAAAATAGAGGGATGGTGACAAGCTAACTGGTAGTAATTCACAACTGAATTCCTTTTTCTTTTTTTGTTTTTCGTCCGTTCGGGGGCGGGGCGGCTGAGAGTCGCCGTCGCTGATTGGCCGAGCGGAGAGGGGGGGACGGAGTAAGGGGCGCGCTGATTGGCCGGGGGGTGATTATGTAAGCGAGACGGTTCCACGCGAGATGAAAACAACGCAGGCACATTTCGACCGAATGTGACGACAAAATGTTCCTGAAGCGACAAAATAGAAGGATGGAGGAGCCCGACAGATTAAAGATTTACATTAAATCATAAAGACGAGTGTGTGAGAGTGGATGGTTGGTCCTGATTTGTTTTCATTCTACAGAATACTTGATTAATACCACACAGAAGTGAACTGTTTTCACCGGCTTATTTTGCGTTTCTTTTTTTTATCGTATTTAAATGGAAACAGGCGTTTAAAAAGATCCAATTTATGTAAGAAAATGTGAAGCCAAACAGTGTATTGACATTCTAGAGGTCATTGTCACTCATCTCAATGTTAATAAGTCATTTATTGCAAAAAAATGTAAAGTAAAAAAAAAAGCATTTCCCGGCAACTTAAATACAAATGTACTTGACTTTATTGTGATTTAGACTGGCCTAACAATATGTAGACCTAAAAAAAAAATACACAAATGTACCACAATTTGCCAAATACATTGTGGATGAAGTAATGACAGAGTGAAACACAAGGCTTCGTTTTCCTTTGACTCAAGACGCGTTATTGAGGAAGCCGAGCCAAAGCCGAGCCAAAGCCGTCCAGGCCCTTAAATTCTTCGCGTTTCAGAAGAAACAGTCTCGGCGGGTCCCTGGGAGTCTTTGTCGGGGCCCGTCAGTGCGACAGGGACTTGCGCCCCTTCAGCATGCGCCGCAGCAGCACCTCGATGCCGCCCCTGGAGCTGAGCCTCTTCACCCAGCCGTGCGTCCTCTTGCGCTTGATGTTCTTGGGCTGGTACTCCGTGCCCCTCTTCCTCGTCCTCACCTGCTGGTACTGCCAGGCGGGCTGCTGCAGGACGCCCGCGCCCTCCGCCCGCGTGGGAATCGGCCCGCACCTGGGGGTCGGGGGCCGTCCGGCGGTTAGGGGGGCCATCCAGCTGCTGAGGAGCCTGAGGAGAGAAGGGCCGCCCGGGGGGCTGCGGACAGAGAAGGGATTCAAATGCAGGTCTGCGATATCAGCACCAAAGATCAGAGTAGAGCAGGGGTGTCCAAGCTCTCCCCCAAAGGGCCCGTGAGGCTGCAGGTTCTGGTTCAACCCAGCAGCACCAGACTGGACTCACTTAATCAACTCATCCGAGCCTTCAGACACCTGACTGGTCACACTGGGTGTGCTTGACTGGTCAAACTGGGTGTGTTTGACTGGTCAAACTGGGTGTGTTTGACTGGTCAAGATAGGTGCGTTTGACTGGTCAAACTGGGTGTGTTTGACTGGTCAAGATAGGTGCGTTTGACTGGTCAAACTGGGTGTGTTTGACTGGTCAAACTGGGTGTGTTTGACTGGTCAAACTGGGTGTGTTTGACTGGTCAAGATAGGTGCGTTTGACTGGTCAAACTGGGTGCGTTTGACTGGTCAAACTGGGTGTGTTTGACTGGTCAAACTGGGTGTGTTTGACTGGTCAAACTGGGTGCGTTTGACTGGTCAAACTGGGTGTGTTTGACTGGTCAAGATAGGTGTGTTTGACTGGTCAAACTGGGTGTGTTTGACTGGTCAAGCTGGGTGTGTTTGACTGGTCAAACTGGGTGTGTTTGACTGGTCAAACTGGGTGTGCTTGACTGGTCAAACTGGGTGTGCTTGACTGGTCAAGATGGGTGTGTTTGACTGGTCAAGCTGGGTGTGTTTGACTGGTCAAACTGGGTGTGCTTGACTGGTCAAACTGGGTGTGTTTGACTGGTCAAACTGGGTGTGCTTGACTGGTCAAACTGGGTGTGTTTGACTGGTCAAACTGGGTGTGCTTGACTGGTCAAACTGGGTGTGCTTGACTGGTCAAACTGGGTGTGCTTGACTGGTCAAACTGGGTGTGTTTGACTGGTCGGAACCTGCAGCCACACGGCCCTTTGGGGAGGAGGTTGGACACCCCTGCACAATAACGTCAATAAACGTGAGTTTTGACCCGATAAACACGACCACGGGAGCAGCTCGGGCTCCTTTAAACGCGCTTGTCTTCCACCACGACTTCAAAATCGTTCTCACATCTCACTGAGACCCAGTTTTATGAATGTTTAACGCGTAATATTTGAGGAATAGACGCATTGGTTAGACAAGCTTTTACTCAGATCAATTCCGTCTGTTAGCCACGCGGCTAGCCCCCGCCACGGCTACACAGCGTCGCCCTCACAAAAAGGACACTTTTCATCGTTATCTGCATCGATCAAACGTGCGGTCACCTGGCGAAGGGGGACAAGGGACGCAGCCTCGACAAAGTTGACGCCGTAATGTTCATTTTAAAGGCCGATAACGCGGCGGACGTGAGCCCTCAAAGTCACGGACGGGAGCAAGGAGCGACGTGATTGGTCCAGACGCGTCGGCCAATAGGAGCGACCGTTGTTGAAAAGGTGATTTTTACCGCCGAGTTTTGTACGTCAGGCGAAAAGCGTGATCGTTTTTCGGTCGACAAAACGACTGTGGTGATACTTCTTGTCAAATATAAGAAGGGGATTGTGTGTATTTTCCTAAATTTCCTGAATAGGAAAAGTATAAACTACAGGTGTCCCGAAAGAATACCTTCTAACGCCCGCGCCTGACAGATAAAACTCGGCGTTAAATTTCCCAAGTAAATTGATCGCTGGAAGAATGATTTACACGATCTATGTGGATATTGAACGTCACGGTAAATTTGTTTTAGACATAGAAAGAGAGAGACAGAGATGTATGAATGAACGGACAGTGAGCTCAGTTGGCGCAGTGCAAGTTCGCGTTTTTGCTTTTCAAAGCGTCCACCTCATCCGGTTAAAGTGATGAACTAATGAAGCCGGGCTTTATTGGCTTCGTGCACAGAACAAACAAAGATGATGCACAAACGCTGTACTAATGTAAGCGAGTGGCCGTCCCACCCCCACAGAGTGTTCTCCCTTGCCCTGACCAGACGTCCAGTGTTTTGTGCCGTTTTTCTGCAATATTTATTTTCAGGGTGAACGAGTCTGCAACTTAAAAACACATTTTTATTTTAATTCACGGCAGACTGGTTGATTCAGAGTAACACGGACGCGCTTTTGTGTGATTATATTAGTTGTTGTTTTTTGCACACACACACACTCTCTCTCACACACGCACACACCCACAGCCCGGATGCCAAATAACAACAGAAGACTGCTGTTGTTTGTCGCATCATGGCTGTGCAGTGACAGGCTCCGGGTCGCTCCACAGGGTCAAGGGTAACGGGGAGACGCTCCATCTCACCGCTCGGCCGCTTCGGGCGTGCACCCAGCGCCTCTGTGGGGGGCTTTTGCCTTTGCCCTCGCGTTAATTAAGGTCATAATGGATGACCATTGCAGGTCACTGCCGTTTCGCAGCGCCGCGTGCGCGCGTCCGCACGCACGCACGTCGCTCCTCAGCCAGCCCTGGTAACAAGGAACGCAGCCTCTCCCATTGGCCTTCGCCTGGTTACCGGTTTCTTCCATTCGCCCCCCTCCCTGCCACTCAGGAGCGGAGGTACCCGATGTCTGCCGTGGCGCTGCGGATGTGCAAGGGCACCAGGGCTGGGTAGGGAAGGGAAGGGAAGGGTAGGGACCGGCCTGTGCGCGCAGCGGATGCTGAGGGCAGCTCTAAAAAAAAAAAAAACACACACACAGACGACGGCGCCTGTCATCGTGATGGGTGTCTCGCTGGGACGGTTCCGAGGCATTTTCAGGGATACGAGCTCAAGCCCGTCCGCGCACCCCCGCAGCAGCCCGACGAGGGGAATCAGAGGCACCTGCTCTTTTGCGGCACCCTGAGCAGGGTTAGGGTTCGCTGCGACGCGCATGCGACGCGTTTCGCCGTCGTCGAGCCTTGACTATCATCTCTGGGTGAAGACAGCTCATCGTCAACAGTCATCAATAAATCAGTAGGTGAGAGGTCGATTTTTTAGTGCGTCCTTATCAAATTAGCCGCTATTCTGCAGCAGTCTTCCGCACCAATAATCAGCCTTCCTGTGTGGTTTTGCATAAAAAAAAACAGCATTAGATCTTGCTCTATTTTTTTTTTTCAATTCTAAAATATCTGGGGAGCTTTTACTCAAATTAGGACGCCTTTAATGTTGTAAATGTTATAAACGTGCATTAAATGTTGTCTGTCATGGTAATATTAGGAAGGGTGTTACGTAAGATAATCTTTGTTTGCAAATGTGCCAGAATGTGCCGCAATCTACCCTGTTGCTGTGGAAATGGAGCAGCACATTGTGTGCCAAATGCGTGTCAGACCTGCAGGCACGTCAGCCTATATCCTGCAATGCAGACAAGAAGTCTCCCAAATTGAAAATAAACCCCAACAACTGCTGACTTTGGGTTACAAGGCGCAAGGTTCAGCCACGGTATCCTCCGCTGTTTGCAGCCCTTTGGAAGCGCCATTGATTCGATGCTGACGGACACTAGGTCAGGAGGAGAGCCCCCTGTTGTTTTTGAAGATGTTGCGTCAGTGCAGATGCACTCAGTGTTGCTTTGGCTGAATGCGAGGTGCATGAAATGGGATACGCACTACGACAAATGCACTTCAAATAGAAACAATTTTATCTGGTAAAACATGAATATGGTGCTGATGTTTGACTGATAAATGTCAAATCACCTCCTTCAGATGTCTGTGGGCTGCTGCGCATTCCATTCATCCTTTTTGAGCCAATCCGTTGTTAAAATTTCCTTGGACAATAGAACTGCCTTAAACATCTGTAAACAGATGTGTACATGGAATTGGGAGGCTGTTGTCCACTTTATCCAGGTGGTCTGCTGCCTCTTTGAATATCCCTTTAGAACATTCAATTATGTTGCACCTTTAACCTACTTTAAAGTCATTAAAATAGGTTAAAGGTCATTGCTTCAAACCAGACTGTTTAGAAAGCAAACCAATTCTATTGTCTCCTAGCAACAAGAGTCCAAGTAGGAGGCAGGAAGTCCAACTGTGCTGTACACTACTGTGTGTGTGTGTGTGTGTGTGTGTGTGTGTGTGTGTGTTCGTGCGTGTGCAGTAACCGGGGCATTGTTCTGTCCCTGAGAAGGAAGGTGCTGTCCCCCAAACCTCCAGGTGCTTTATAACCAGCATGCGCGGCGCTTTATGCCGCTCCTGCTGTTTGCTGTCTCATCCAGCTTCCCCAGGTGAATGTCCTCTAAAAGGTTGCCGGTTGCTAGGAAACAGCTTGGGTTCGGGATTGCAAGATCCGAGGGAGAGCTTCGATCCCTCCCGCCGAGCGGTCGACATTTGCCAGCTCGGCGGGGGGGCTCGCGATGCGCGTCCGCGTGTCCTGCAGCCGCCCGGAAAACGATGGCGGTGGCGCTCGCTCTTGGTTCGTTGTTGTGAAGCCGTCACCATTTGTGTCTCCGGGCTGTCGCCACCACAGGAGGGCACCATGCTGACCAGTCTGGCTGAAAGCATCTTCTGCTGCCTGACCGGGAAGGCCGCCAACCTGGTGCTGCCGCTGGAGTCCTCGGAACCCTCCGACGGCTACGAGTTCGTGGAGGTCAAACCGGGGAGGGTCCTGCGGGTGCGGCACATCGCTCCGGAGCGCCAGCCCGAGCTGACGGAGGAGAAGGGAGCGGGCAAGAAGGCGAGCGGAGACTGCGGGGACGGAGGCTCGCCGGAGGAGGCCGACAACGGCGGGAGCAGCGTCCACTGCAAGAGGAAGATCACGGTGTACCGCAACGGGCAGCTGGTGATCGAGAACCTGGGCGACGTTCTGCACTCCGAGATCCTCCAGTGTCAGGACGGGGACCTGGAGCCGTGCAGCACCGTCGAAGTGGAGCTGGCCGACTACAAAGAAATGCCCTCCTCCCCCGACCCCAACCCGGTTCCTCCGCCGGTCCCCCCCCCCCGCCGGGGACCAGAAGCCCGCTCCGCCGCCGCGTCGCCGCCGGCGCAAGCCCAAGCGCACCGTGCTGATCAACTCGAGGCGGGCGATCTCCAGCTGCAAGGGCACGCACGCCGACGTGGCGCTGTTCTTCGTGCACGGCGTGGGCGGCTCTCTGGACATTTGGGGCAGCCAGCTGCGCTTCTTCTCCCGGCTGGGCTACGAGGTCATCGCCCCCGACCTGGCCGGACACGGGGCGAGCACCGCGCCGCAAATCGCGGCGGCGTACACCTTTTATGCCCTCGCCGAGGACCTGCGCGCCATCTTTAAGAGATACGCTCGCAAGCGCAACATCCTCATCGGCCATTCCTACGGGTGAGGAACCCTGGATGCAGATTACGGCTCCTTCCCGCCCGACTGTGCTTTACCCTCTGGACCCTGACAGCGCTCTGCCCCTTTGCTCTTCCAGGGTGTCGTTCTGCACCTTCTTGGCCCATGAGTATCCCGACCTGGTCCACAAGGTGGTGATGATCAACGGAGGGGGGCCCACGGCGCTGGAGCCCAGCCTGTGCTCCATCTTCCAGCTTCCATCCTGCGTCCTTCACTGCCTGTCACCGTGTCTGGCTTGGAGCTTCCTCAAGTAAGAAGCGCGCGGAACGAGTCGCACACTCCACATTCATGCATGTATGAGCCCTAGGTCCTCAGGCTGCACTAATCCCCCCTCTGTTCTTTGTTTTGTTTTTGACCTCTAGAGCTGGCTTCGCTCGTCAGGGTGCCAAAGAGAAGCAGCTGCTGAAGCAGGGCAACGCCTTCAACGTGTCCCCGTTCGTCCTGCGGGCCATGATGAGCGGGCAGTACTGGCCTGAGGGGGACGAGGTCTACCACGCGGAGCTGACCGTGCCCATCCTGCTGATCCATGGCATGTGCGACAAGTTTGTGCCTATGGATGAAGACCAGCGCATGGCAGAGGTGCGGGGGGCGCGTCACGGGGCCGTCCATATGAAACGCTGTGCTTTGGCGTTGCGGTAACCGCCGGCGTTCTTTATTTTACAGATCCTCCTGTTTGCCTTCCTGAAAGTGATCGAGGAGGGGAGTCACATGGTCATGATGGAGTGCCCCGACACCGTCAACACGCTCCTCCATGAATTCTTTCTATGGGAGCCTGACATGTCCAGAAAAGACCGCGCCAACACAGACGTGGAGAAGACTGTTACCCTCAGTGACCCTGTCCACCTGATCACTAAGAATATGGACAAATAACCAAAAACGAGCCTGGTTTTTACCGAGCAGAAAGCCCTTTTGGCACGAGTTCTTAAAAGTCCTTCCAGGCTGAGAGCTGTTATAAACGGGGCCGCGTTCCACGGTTGTGGAAGGCCACCGGTGCTTAAAGACAAAGCGTGACTTTCGGATGAGGGCATCCAGGGGATAATGGACGGAGAGGAGCGGACGCACATCGGCTTCGACGCATCGCCTCTGCAACACAACACCTTCGGATCAGAGTGACTGTGTCCATTTGTGATTCGTGCTCGTCGGGTTTGGCGCTGGCCAGTAAACAACAGCGCGCGGATGAAAATCAAGCCACAACGTGTGAATTTCTGCATCGTCCTCATTCTGTACCGTTCTGCACAGCTTACATCTACTTACAACATGAATCCAGTCCATAATGCCTACTGAGATATTAATCTGTTTTATCAATTTAAAATGGAAAATACAGCTTAAAACAAAGAGTTGTAATAATCGGTTAACCGCCGCAAACATTAACGTAATTGACTGATATTTTTGTCATAAATTATATCTATTTTCTATATAGTGATCTCTAAATACAAAGTATATATATATGTCTATATTAAGCACAATATAGCCAGTTCATAGTTGCATGAAACTTAATATTCAAAGATGTTTGTGAATTGATTTACAGCCGTGGATATCAACGAGGTTCTGTCATGCAAACATCCATTTCTCTGATAATATTCAGTGTAATATCCTAAGGATATAAAATGCCCTGCAAGACTATACAAATATAAGAGACAGTCTAGGTGGTATATTCTTATATTTAAAAGTGGCTTTGGATCAAATAGGTGTTTCTTTTGATGTGATTTGAAGTATTTCTTTGCCGTTATTCTGAAATAATAGCCATTACAAACGTGGTCGTAGTTGCTGCTTTCAGCCGTTGTGTCTCTATGACGATACATGCAAACCCAGACTATAAACATTCCTTTATATTCTCCAGGTCCATCCACTTCATCTGATCAGAGGGAGAAAATGAATCTAACCGTGTGTTTTAATGGAAGTCATTCATTCGTGGGTGCTGCTGCGTCTCATAATGGGACAATAAGGTGTGAGTGAAAGTACAGTCTGTCTTTATATTCTGACTGAATGGTCTGGACTGGTTTTGATTAGTAGGCCTAGTTTGTTGGATTCAAGACTGAGTGTCCAAAGGTCAGCCAAAGGTCAAATTCCCATTAAAAAAGCATTTGTTCTGACCCGGCTGGTCTGTTATATATGCATTATGAAAGTGCGTGGATGCAACCAGACCGGTCTTATGCAACTGGAACAAATACCAAGAAAGCTGGTGTGTAGGTGTGTATAAACGTGTACATATATACATCTACACACACACACTGTGTGTGTTTTCCAGGAACCACCGAGTGCTGCTGATGCAATTTATGTGTCTCCTCTGGTGTGACAGGTCGTGGGAAATGGACGACAGGGTGCACATAATAACTTCTTATGCTAAAGGTGTGCATTTACAACTTGTCAGTGCTCGTGTTTGCTATATTTTTTTTTTCGATGTGAAAACGTAATGTTGACGTTGCATTTATATACGGGGGTCATGACATATGCACTGCCTGAAAATGGATGCATATAACATTATATAGCCTATCGAAATATCGGGAGTCAGTGTATGAGCGTGCCTTCGTCGGCAGAAAATAAAGCAAATGTTCACACCCTGCGGGATTTGGTCTGGTGGGTTTGTCCGAGTTTGACTAGTGTGTGTGTGTGTGTGTGTACGAAAGAGAGAGAGAAAGATAGAGAAGTAATGATGAGGAACAAATGACAGCTGTGGGCGTCCAACCATCTGGAGCTGGGTGTAACCGCCTCAACCAAATTGTGCCTTGCAGACTGCAACAGATGCGACCAGTCCTCTAGTTGTTTTAACTTTCTATTCCGGACCAGATTCTCTTTCCTCCTTAGAAGAAAAGAATCTCGTTTTCTGCCTCTGCTGGCTCTGGCAGCACCCTCCCTCCTGCAGAGATGTGCACACTTAGTTGCGGCGGCGGGGGGGCAAATATTGCTGTTTGCAACACAGACAAAAAAGACAGTAATGATAAAATTCAAAACAAAAAACAGGAGACGTGTGTGAAGGCTCTCGGGTCACGGTAATTCTGTGAGTTGAATCGCAGCAACCGGACTGTTTGAGCTTCACGAAGACGTAGAAGGACGAAGTTCGACCGCTGCGAGTCCCAGACAAACAGAAACAAACGGGAGGTTACAAAACAGGAGAAATCAAACCAGCGGCGGTCTGATCCGAAATGTGAGTTATTCCCACTCTTCCGTCCATCAGAAACCGAAAGCGGGGGGCTTTACGTGCGCCTCGCGCGCCGCCACGCTCGCCCCCCGATTGGCTGAGCGTGCCACGTGCGCGTCGTGGTAAACAAGACCCGACGTGCGTGTGCACGCGCGCCGGAGGCCGTGGACGACAGCGGCCCGACGTGTCCCCGCTCCTCCGAGGCGCCCCCCGCGCCCACGACGCTCCCCGCCGCCCCCGGGGCGGCAGAGCCCGCCCGAGCCCGCCGGTGAGTCTTCGGGGCCCGGGCCGACCGTCGGGGGGGGGCGAGCTAGCCGCGGATGCTACAGCCCCGCTAGCGCGCGGGGGGGGGACGGGGCCCGTCTACTTCCCGGGAGGGGGCCCGTCTACTTCCCGGGAGGGGGCCCCGTCTACTTCCCGGGAGGGGCCGTCGCTCGCACTTTCTTCCTGTTAAAAACTCTCGCGGCGTCGAGATCGAAGCCGCCGGCACCCTCGACGTCAGGGGCCCCGTCGCGGGGGGGTGGGGGGTTCGTTCGCCCCCCCCCTCTCCGACCGAGCTGCGGGGAGGGAGGTCGGGAGCCCGGGAAGTAGTCGCATCCCGCGACGGTGCTTATCGTCCGCCTGCCGGTCGCTCGGTGGTCCTTATCTTTCGGTGCCGCGCAAATGACAAGGCGACAAACTAGACATTCGTGGTTTGTGAGCGACGGCCTCGTTGCTGTTTGCCCCCGGAGGCGTCTTTGTCGGGGTTTAACCGGGTCCCCCGGACGGGTTAGCGGCGGGGCTAACGTTAGCCCCGGGGGGGGCTCTGGCTGTAGCAGTTAAAGAGCCCCGGCACCGACCAATCAGACGGCGGCCGCGGCCCCCCCACCGGGCCCGCTGGAGCCTCCTCCTGACCGGCCTGGGGGAGCGGGGACGCCGGCGGCCAAAGCCCGGCCCCCCGAGGTCGCCTTCGGGGACCTTTTTGAAGAGGAAAGCGGCGGAAACGCGGCGCTTTGCTCGGTTTCCGGCCTCGGCTTTGTCGTTTGCGAGACCTCGTAATCTAAAGGTTTCGGTGGAAATGACCTGGCAGCGGCCAGACAATTGACTGAAAAAGACGTATGTTCCTGCCCCCCTCCCCCCAGACTGTAGGGAATAATACAGAGATGGCTTCAGAGATTGTTTCCCAGAATCATGGTTCCAAGGGAATCATGACGTTTTACCCCACAATAGAGGAATTCAAGAACTTCAGCCGCTACGTCGCATACATCGAATCCCAGGGAGCCCATAAAGCCGGCCTTGCTAAAGTAAGTACAGCAGTCATTCCTCCAGATGAAAAAAAAAAAAGTCATGTGTGGTTAATTAAATGATCTATAACTCTATGACATTCATTTCAATGTCCGCTCCTCCTCTTCAAGATTGTCCCACCAAAGGAGTGGAAGCCCAGGAGCTCCTACGACAACATTGATGATTTGGTGATACCTGCACCCATTCAGCAGTTTGTAACAGGCCAGTCGGGCCTCTTCACACAGTACAACATTCAGAAGAAGGCCCTGACGGTCGGAGAGTTCCGCAAGCTCGCCAACAGCGACAAGTAAGAAATGCATTCGTTTTCCTGCATGCATCCCTCCATCAGCCATGTATGCTAGACCCTAATGTAAATGTCCCTTATAGGTTCTGTAGTCCACATTACGATGACTTTGAGGAACTGGAGCGGAAGTACTGGAAGAACGTCACATTTAATCCACCCATATATGGAGCTGATGTCAATGGAAGTCTATATGACCCTGTGAGTTTACAGTCAGGAAGAAGCACAGCATTGTAATAATTTGGGTTCTTCAGGTGTTCCATTATTGTAATTTGCCAACAAAATGTGTTTTTATTCCTGTGTACATCTTGAAAATACTTTTGATGTGTTGTGGCTGTGTTTTGGTGGACATTTTACTTAAGCTGTTTAAGTATAAATTGATAATCTTCATCCTTCCTGCAGGACATCAAAGAATGGAACATTTGCCATTTAAACACTATTTTGGATACTGTTGAACATGAAAGTGGCATCACCATTGAGGGTGTAAATACACCCTACTTGTACTTCGGCATGTGGAAAACCACTTTTGCCTGGCACACAGAGGACATGGATCTCTATAGTATCAACTACTTACACTTTGGGGAGCCAAAATCATGGTAACAAATTTTTCCTGCTTTCAAATACGTACTATATTTTGAATAACATTTATGAATACCTGCAGGTACTGCATACCCCCAGAACACGGAAAAAGATTTGAGCGTCTGGCTCAAGGTAAGAATGTTTGGAGTGTTTCCTGTGTCTGTGGTGCGACCATTGACCAACACTGACTCCTCCATATATTCTCTGTCTTCTTCAAGGATTCTTTCCTGGTAGCTCCCAGATTTGTGAGGCCTTTTTAAGACACAAGATGACGCTGATATCTCCCTCTATCTTGAAGAAGTACGGCATTCCTTTCGATAAGGTATGATGACTTTTCTTGAGGGACGCATTGGTTTGAATCTGAACTCTGAGTAATCAGGTCCATTGCGCTGTGTATGTTGTAGCTTATACCAGAATAGACCTGTTTGTTCCCTGTTTAAAGATAGATTAAATTATCCAATTACAATTATATAATAAATGATGAAATTATCTCATTAAAATTCTATAATGATGAAATGTGGATGTGTTTGTACCTGTTCTGAAAAAAGTGGCATCCCTGTGGAGTGTCTGTGTGTCTGTGTGTCTGTGTGTCTGTGTGTCTGTGTGCCTGTGTGCCGGTGTGTCTGTGTGTCTGTGTGTGTTTGAGTCAAAAGACCTTTTCTTACCAGAGCCAGAATGATAACACAGCTGTTTTGTTCAACGCCAGATCACACAGGAGGCCGGAGAGTTCATGATAACATTCCCTTACGCCTATCATGCTGGTTTCAACCACGGCTTCAACTGTGCCGAATCTACCAACTTTGCCACTGAGCGGTGGATCGAATATGGCAAGCAAGCAGTTTTGGTAAGAGAACCTATTTTACACAAAGAGAGTGAAATCTGTGACAATGTTGCATGCAAAAGTTGTCACTGGGATTTTGTCTCTTTAGTGCTCTTGTCGTAAAGACATGGTGAAGATCTCCATGGACGTGTTTGTGAAGAAATTCCAACCGGAGCGATATGAAAGTTGGCTCGCGGGGCAGGATGTAGTCCCCATCAATCACTCTCGTCCCACGCCAGAGGCAAAGGAATTCCTCGGGGAGTCCTTCAATGACGCCCCGAGCAACGGCAACTTCACAGACGGCTGTGCTGTGGATGGCGAAAGGAAGAGGTAGGTGGTTCTTTCACTAATTATGATGCTCCGGGCCGCAGTTTTGCAAGAAAGCTCAGTGGTGGTAACGCCCCGGTTGTGCCCTCAGCAGCACGCAGAGGATCGAGACAAAGAGACACCGAGTGTGTCTGGAGGTGCCCGTGGATGTCGTTTCCAAGAACGATGATGAAGAAGAAGAAGATGATGACGAAGAAGAGCAATACGGGAAACGTCCAAGGCTAAACCTTATTCCTCCTCGTACTCCTTCACAAGATGTCAGGAGGAATAAAGGTATTATCCTCTGTTTTTTCCTCTTGAGTTGAGCACTAAAGCTGCCAATGCTTACTATTTTGTCAAGGGGAAAAGTTTCATTTGACTTTGTTTACAGGTCCGCCGAAGTTGGTCGTCACCCCGACCAAACTGACGTTGTTGGATCCGTTTCACAGAAGCTTTACGCAGAACCACAGCGAGGTCCACCCTCGTCATTACACCAAAACTCGTGCTCCAGCCATCTCCTCTCAGTCCCAGCATAGGAACGGACACCTCTTGGTTTCAGCGGCTCCAGCGTGGACAGAGACTTCTGCCCAGCCTGCTCGTAAGATGGGCGTAGCCAGCCTGCTCTTCCACAGGACGCTGAGCCCCAAAGACGCGCTGCAGGTGCAAAGCTACACGCTGGAGAAGAAGCAGCAGCAGCAGGTGCCGCACACGCAGCTTCAGGTGCACAGCTATGCCAGAGAGCACCAGCCTCGTCACCTCCCCAGCAAACCCAGTGCTGCTGCAGCACACGCGCTCGTGCAGTCCTCGTCTCAGGCCGCAGGCTGTGAGACGCCTTCGGAGAATAAGAGCGTTTTAAGCACAGCGGCGCCGGATGAGCACCAACCACGTGCTCTCGTTGAGCAGCACAAAAGTGAAGCAAAGCCCAAAATACCCAAACCTGCTGAATCTCAGGTTGAAGCGGAGATGCCTGCTGTTGAGCCTAAGTGTCACAGTTCTTCCTCTCAGACCCAAACACAAACCAGCAAACTGAGCAAAACAGAGCTTGATGCATCCATGAACAAGCGCAAGGTCTGTTTTATGTTTTATGTTCTTTTCTTCCTATGTACTTGATCACACTAATAATACAACATGTTGAAGTGTGTTGAGAACTTTAGTGCACATACAGCAGCGTCTCAAAATATAATACTCACAAAGTTAGGCCTGTCGTGACACTTTGACAGTTATTGAACTGTACACGTATGATGGAGAACACAGCTTCAGGCCGACACCAGCAGGAGGCGACAGTTTTCCTCTCACAGTACTTTGATTATATGCACGAGTTGTAGCTTTGTGCGCTAATCCTGCATCTTCCAGCAGATGGCAGAAGAGCAGTCCTACTGTAAATCCATTGTGAAGAAGCAGCAGCAGGCTGAGCTGAGCAAGCTCCCTCGTCATCACCCTCTGGTTAGGGAAGTGCACAGCGATGATGGTATGCAGGTGTCTTTACAGCGCTTTCCGATTGGTGCCACATCCCCACGTTTGTCAAATCCCGTCTCTGTGTTGGTAGACGTGTATGGGGACGTGGAGCCTGCAGGAGGAGAAGGAGGAGTGGGCGAAGCCTCTGACGTGGCTTTGGCAGAGTCGTCCCTTCAACCCACAGGCAGAGAGGGAGTACAACAAGAGCATGGGCCAGCGTCCCCCCTACTGTTCCATCTGCCTGCTTTTCCATGCACATCAGGTGATGACCGCTGCGTTGTGTTATGAAGTGCAGTCACATTTGTCCCCTGCCAAGTGCCGTTGCAGTGTAACATTTTACACTCTCTTTCCCCCACAAGTCTGAGTCCAGCACTGGGAGTCACTGTGTAACACTGGTAAACCACCCGGGGGGGCCGCCAGTGGTCCAAACCACTCATCCCTGAAATGTGTTTCAACACCCAATCCAGCAAGATAACAGAGGGTGGGGTGGGACAGCTGTCCAACCCTCACTTAGCAGACGATGGGACCAGCCGCCTGGTCAGCTGCAGAAAGTGTTTTGTCCGTGTGCATACCAGTAAGTGACAGCAGACACTTGTTGTCTTTGGCTGATGATATGACACTTTCTAACACTTTGCCTTACTTTATTTTCAACTTTCTTTTAACTTTGGCCTACATTTTCAGAACGTAGAGCTTCTCTGCAGCCATATCCATAATCGAAGAACTCACCATTTTATCATTTCTGCTTTGTTTCTGCATGGAAACGAACTCTTGTGCACTGTAAGATGCACAAAGCCACCTGGTGTTCATTTTAGTTCAACAGTTTATCATTTTTGTAATTTTGGAGTACAGATGTCCTTGTTCCCGTGAAGGTTAAAAAAGTAGCACAGGGAAGGAAACTGAGCTGTTTCTTGACCATTTTTTTTTTACAACGGTTTTCTCTGTTCCTCTTTAGGTTGCTATGGCGTGTCTGGGGATGATGGGCAGCTGGATGACTGGCTGTGCGCCCGCTGCGAGGCTAATGCCATCACAGAGGTTTGTTCAAAGTTTGAATGGCTTACGTAAATCGTGTGGATGTAAAATAAGTTGCACTCTTTGCAGACGAAAACAAAGAGTGGTGCTGAAACCACTAATAGAAAAACTTAAAAATCTAGGTCAATCTAGATTCATCACGCTGCATCACATGGGCGCTTCAGCTGCACTTTTAATTCTTTTGAAGTTCAATCATTACTTTTGGTTTCGGAGCATTTTAAAAATGGATTCCCTGGTGCTTTATGGTGGTGCTGTAGCTGACTTTATTGGCTCAGGAAGAACCTCTGCTGAGTGTGGAAAGCTAAGCTCTGCCTCAGCTCGTGCTCCGTAGGTGAGACTGGTGATGGTGTACACATGCAAGGCCAGCCAGCTTTTGTCTCCTTCACACAAACATATCTGTCTGATATTGCTTCCTTTGTTTAGAGGTGGAGACGCTGGTCTTTTCCTCTACCTGTTGGATGTTTGAGGGATTTGTCACATTTCTGAAACATATCTTTAAAATATTGCCTTTCTTTTCGTTCTTCCTGCCTGTTCCAAACAATAGACTCTTAAACAATCTTTTGTTGGCATAAACATCTTTTTTACTAACAGAACCAAAGCTGATAAATCTTTCTGGTTTATATACCGGTACTCTATTGTAGGACACTATATAGAATTAAATCAATCGGTTGCTTTTTTTTAAGTTCTGTTTTGTCATGTTAATATGACGGCGCACACGCACTTGGGTCTGTTATTTTGGTGATGTCTGGAAATGGCATAGAAGATGAATTCTGTTTCAGTCTATCAACTTACAAACTACCCATGCTAACTCTTTCTGCAGGACTGCTGCCTGTGTTCTCTAAGGGGCGGAGCTCTGCAGAGAGCCAACGATGACAAGTAAGTAAACCCGCAACCGCCTACAATTCCACAACTGTTTACTGGTTTAGAGTGATACCATTTTATCTGCTCTGACCAACAGAATTATCTTTATTCGCATTCTTCCTAAATATTCACTCCTCTTTCCACTCGACATATTTGCTGCTATGGTTTCTCACGCAGTCACTGAGCCAACACCCTCGTGTGGTTACGCATCATTTGTGAACATCAGTTTAGAGGAAATAACTCGATAACAGATATTGTGTGATAGTGTTTTATTTTTGGGCTACGCTCTGATTTTGCTTCCAACAGTGCAGCGAGAGTTGATCCTTTTCCTCTGTTTTGTCTGATAACACAGGTGGGTCCATGTCCTGTGTGCCATCACCGTCCTAGAAGCTCGCTTCATCAACGTCACCCAGCGAGCGCCTGTCGACCTCTCTGCCATCCCACTGCCCAGATTCAGACTGGTACAGCCTGCTTTCCTCCTTTATTTAATCCATTCACCTTTAGTTTATTCACTCACTTCATCCACCCGTAGTCCACCTCAGCTTGGGTTGAAATCAGGCTGAAGTAATGTCAAGCAGCTGTCTGATGTTACTAACAGGTATCCACATAAAGAGTTCTTTTTCATCATACATTTCTGAAGACCAACACACAGCAACTTATTGCCAAACACATGTTTGGTGGTTTCTATTTGTGGTTGTCTGAGATGACACATTTGAGAACACGGAGCCTGATGTGGCGCCTCTTGGCTACCCTGAGATGGTTTCACTTCTCCCACGGGGACCTAAGACTTTTGAATAATAGATGCTGTTTGACTGTACCCTTCAAACTACTTTGGTTAAAATTAGAAACCAAAAGGCACACACTGACCTTCGTCTGTGAAGCTCACAATAGCTGACCTTGTCTCATTGTTAGGTCTCCATCTCACAGGAACTTTTCCCCATAGTTATGCTTTGAGTAGATATGATGTCAGAACACCTGCGAATTACTGAACAGCAGTCGTGGGGTTTCCAAAGGACACAGTTGTCTTGAATGTTTTTCTATTTTGCAGTCTTTCCTTAACCTTTGGTATCTTCTTCACCCTTCCTGTTTGGCTTGTTTCCTCTCCCCTCCTTTCCTTCCCTTCTGTAATTCAATCTGCATCTTGTGATGTTTCCTCCTGCCCCACATTTCCTGTGTAGAAGTGCGTCTACTGCAGGAAACGGATGAAGCGGCTGAAGGGCTGCTGCGTCCAGTGCTCCCACGGACGCTGCTCCACGGCGTTCCACCCCACCTGTGCCCAGGCGGCCGGCGTTCTCATGCACCCGGACGACTGGCCCTTCATCGTCTTTGTGACCTGCCACAGGCACCGGGCGCCGCCCCTCACTGAGGTACAAAGCATGGAAACGCAGCCACGTCACCACAGAGTGATGAACTGTCATAGATTCCTCCCAGATGCAGCTGTCTGCGCGCACACACACACACACACACACAGGCAGTGTAGTTGTCGTAGGAGGAAACAGCAATGACTTATCTCCCAGCTTGACTTGGATTTGGTTGTTTACCTGAAAACTTCCTTTGTTTTGAAAAAAGCCAAGTTGCCTCAGCTCATTTGAGCTCCTCATGGCTTTGATATTAAACATAAGGGAGCCTTTTCCCCCACGCAGGCCTCCGTCTTACCACAGCCACACTCACGCTCTGGTTCTCTCCTCTAGCGGAACAAGGCCTCCATGCGGGATCTGGCTGTTGGGCAGAGGGTGATCTGTAAACACAAAAACGGCCGTTATTACCACAGCGAGGTGGAAGAACTCACCCCCACCACCTTCTACGAGGTGGTGTTCGACGACGGCTCCTACAGCGACAATCTTTTCCCGGAGGACATCGAGGTCCGTCAGATTTTCACCTCCCCGTTGCCTCAGGTGGAAGACGGAGCCGACTCACTGACCCGGTGTTTGATTCGCCCCCACAGAACCGAGACTGCGTCCGGCTGGGCCCCCCCGCCAAAGGTGACGCCGTTCAAGTGCGATGGACGGACGGGTTGATATACGGCGCCAAGTTTGTGACGTCACATATCATCCCGATGTACCTGGTAAACCTCCCCTCAACAGCCCACGCGTTACTTTGGCCCTCGTCCTTTAAAGTCCAGATCTCAAAGCCCCCGGCTGCGTGTTAAGGGCGGCTTGCGTGCGGCGTCGCCGTGGTGACTGTGTGGCGTGTGTTTGTGCTCAGGTGGAGTTTGAGGACGGCTCACAGATTTCTGTCAAACGAGAAGACATCTACGCTCTGGACGAGGATCTGCCCAAACGAGTCAAATCACGAATGGTAAAGAACAAGACTAGCTCGTTGACACTGATACTGGGAGGGGAAACCAAACCTTTCAGATTAACTCAGGGTGGAGGCGGATTCGCTGAACCTGTCGACAGATTGTGGAGTCTTTAGTGATTCTCTTTAAGCAAACCAAAAGTCAGGGTCAGAGTGCTACTGCTAATCGGTTTTTATGCCATCGGTCTAATTCAGCGGCGAGTGGCTTAACGTTAAAGTGCTTTAGAAACTTCAGATTCCACCTCCACTGCAGCAAAACGTCACCTCAGCCTTTTCTGTTGCTTTGTTCTCAGTCGGTGGCCTCGGACATGCGCTTTGAGCTGTTCGCAGAGAGCGACGTCAAGCAGAACTCCAAAAGGCAGCGCGTCATCAACTCTCGGTACAGAGAGGACTACATCGAGCCGGTCATTTACCGAGCCATCATGGAGTGACCTCGGCGCCCTCTGCGACCTCTGTGACCTCGCTCCTGCCACATCAAATTCAGGCTACATATTTATAACCTTCGGCTGGGACTGTAAATAACCGGTGTGCATTGGATTATCCCATAGATCCGTGTAGTTTCCTCCGACTCTCCTTTCTTTTTGCTTTTTCCTCAAAAGAAGCCATCAACAGTTTATTAAACAGAGAAGCTGAATATTCTAACTGGGGTAAGATCTTTTTGCTTATTTTTCCAGCCATCAGCACTCGTGTCAATAAAAGGACTCACAACAAACAGATTTTCTACTTTCATGATACTTCTGTAAATACTATTTTCATATTAACTTAAACTATTTTGTAGCGAAGACAGTTTTGCTTAAAACTTTTCAAAGAAGCATCACGAGACAACGAAGAGCTAAAGAGCTGTTTCACATTTGGTCGATCCATACCCGCCTGCAAGAGGCCAGAGGAAAACATCACTTTAGGGTTGTAATAATGTCTTATTACATGTAATTTATGCATAGTTGGGGAAGAAAGATATTTTTGTGTGTTAATTTCCCCAAGAGCCTCAGATGTTTTTATATTTATGACATTGAGAGCGTTTAAATCCAACATTCCTCCTTTTGGATCGGAGCCTGTAAGGAAAAAAAAAAAGCACTTACCTTTGACCTCCTGCCATAGAATATTTTGTAGACACTTGCGTGAAGGTTTTTTCCTTTTTGTGTGTGTTTCTGGAAGTTATAGGCTTAATCTTTGTAACTAGCTTGTAGATCTCAAATAAACAGAAGATCTAGAAGGGGGGGGTCCTTCACTTCTCCTTTTTTCCCCAAGTCGAGTTCTTTAACTCCATTTGTTTAAACTTTCCCATGGATTCCAGGTTGTTGATCCCAGATATTTCTTGAAGTAGCTGATAATTGTCTGCTCTGGAAGATATCCCTAAACTGAGTTTTTGGCCTCCAAACGATCCTCATTCAATTCCGCGTTTTGTTTTTTTTTCTCTTTTGCTTGGTTTTAAATGGGGAAATTGGAAGATCTAAAAACACGTTCTGTAGTGAGATTCCAACTTTAACCAGAAGTCTGTCTGGGACAACCTTTTTGCATTTAATAATGATAATAAAGCTTTTAATATCTTAGGAACAGAAGATTTGCAATAACATTTAAAATAGTCAAAGCTGTTTTTCTGCTCTGCTGCTTCTCTTTCTGCCTAGTGGAGGAGAAATCCCCTCCATCGACGCGAGAAACTATGACGGTTCTCCAGAAACCTCGGTTTAAAAGAAAATTCTGAAAGTGTCAAATTTTTGCCAACTTCCACACAACCGATTAAGTGAAAGACCAAGGTGGCGCTTCCTGCAAGGTTCAGGGACTTCCCCAAGTTGAGAGGATGTGTTCTGTACATTTGTGGTCAAATTTGTGCCACAAACGTCTGTGAACAGATGTTGTGCCACAGGCTGTTCACAGAAGCTGTAACCCCAGGTTTATTCATGTCCCGTGTGACATCACCGTGCATTCGCGGAGGCTGTTGCGTTTGAGACTCGAGCGTCTGTTGGCGCTGAATCCCTCACTTCCAGACGATGACTTTTAATTTAAATTTAAAACGGAACGTGACTTTATTTTAAGACCATTTTCCATCAGTAGAAGTGAGGCTGGAGGGGCCTGCTGTGTGTTGCGGCCTGCCACCGCCACAACACACGCACACACACACAAACACACACACGCACACTCTCCTATCAGCCAGGGAGGAACCGCACATCCAGACAGGTGCTGATCTGAGCTGGGATTACCTGCTACCAGGCAATGGTGTGCAGATTACAGTCTGAGCACCCGGGCAGAGCATGCGCACGGACACACACACACAGACACACACACACACACTTCAGCTGTGTCCACACGGCTCGAGGGGACCGAGCATAAAACTGTTGTTAGCATGGACTGGAGTAAAAAGAGAACAGAGTCTACGGTGGCTGTAGGAGAACAAAACGAGGAGGCTAAAGCAAAAGTTTGGATTTAAGTGTGTTTGTCCTTTTCGAGGCCAGAGCCACATTCCAGACCCCGTGGAGGGGGCCCCGCTCGGGTATTCCTGTAAACCCTAACCAGCAGAACCTGGAGCTGGTGTCAAAGTCTGTTTGCAGATGCAGAAACAGGATCCTAACCTTTTTAACTGGAAGCAAACACTTCTCACTTCAGTTACCGAAAAAAGGAGAGTGGGGGGGGCGCTGACGGTATTGTCTCGTTTTTGCTGATGCAGGCTGTGGATAAGTCTTTCAGGACTTAGCTGTTGTGGTGGGTTCCCTTTGAAAAGCGAAAGAGAAGGTCCCATGATGTGACGGGAGCTGATTGCTTCCTGTCTGCAGCTCGTCATGACTTGTATATGAGCCCGGCTCTCTGTGCCCCCCCCCCAACCCTAACCCAGCAGCCACAAGGAACATCAACCACATCACTGTGAGTACTCTCAGCTTTTCACTGCTACAGTTAAAGTTGGAGAACTGGACTGGGCTTCATTAGCTGAGAAACGAGCTGCAGGAAGCCTGAATACTGATGGGGGAGTTCAAAGTGATCAGGCGCTCCAGAAGAATCAAATTGATTTGTGTGTGTGTGCGTGTGTGTGTGTGTGTTTGTGTGAGAGAGTGATGAGAACACAGGGGGCATTCTTCCTCCCATGATAATCACGGAGTGACTTTCCTTCTCTTTCTGAACCACATGGTCCGATCCCACCATGAGGACAGAAAACAGGTTTGCCGCTCATTCTGTGTGTAACATTTGGATTCTCAGATTTGTCTTTCTGTCCTTTTCCTGTCTCAGTTTGGGGGGGGGATTCTATCCCATCCAGTTGGATGTATGTTGTTCTTGGTGCAGGAGAAGCTACAAAAGAGTTTGGTTGGTTCCATGTGGGAAAAACAAACGCTTGCTTTAAGAAAAGGTCACTGTTGTTTGGAGAGGGGTTCCCCTGTGTGTGTGTGTGTGTGTGTGTGTGTGTGTGTGTGTGTGTGTGTCTTTGTATCTTTACATACTGAGTAATTAAATCCTCATTCTACTAGCAAAGTGGGGACGTTTTTCAGGTCCTCACGACTTCAAAGGACTGTTGGAGGGTGAAGACGAGCTCTTAAGGTTCTGGTTAGAACTGGGCTTAGCGTCGGGTCATGGGGTACATTAGGAGCGCGTGTGTGTGTGTCTGTCTGTGTGTGAGCCCTGACGTTGGCCTGTCCCCCAGCCCCCCCCCCCTCGGTGTACAAATGCAGTTGTGATGCCGCTGACGATCCTCAGCCACGCGCCAAAGGCACCATCTTTCATCGGGTTGGGCCCTCCGTTGCCGCGGGGTATTACTGACCGCCGCCTCCTCGCACCCGTCACATGGTCGTCAAGTGACGGAGCTCAGGTCGCTTTGTGCTGCAGCTCTGACACACAAGTACTGTGTTGTTTAAAAAAAACCCAGTTGTACAGCTTTGGTGAAGCCAGATCAGGAGAATTCAAAGAGATATAGTTGCTCTTGAAGTCTAATAAACCACGATGGTGTCCAAATACTTACCTCTGCTCACTGCTCTTTCCTTACGTTACCCTCCTCAAGGCCATCGTGTTTTCTTGAGCAACAGTAAGATTGAAATGTCATTAGAGGGGATTCAGAACCTGATGTTTATGTTGCGCGCTGCTTTCTGCTACACATTTAACTCACGCTTAATCTGGGGATATCATCCTACATCTGTGTGTTTATGTTTGTCTGTGTGTGTGTGTGTGTGTGTGTGTGTGTGTGTGTGTGTGTGTTCAGTGTTTGTCATAATGACAAAAGAAAAGCTGCGGGAGGGGAAAGTCACCAACCGACCGCGACGGCAGAAGCAGGGGGTCTGTCACGTGTCCTCACCCTCCCGTCCTTAAAAAGCTCAAACATGTGGGACTTGTGAGAGGAAATCACGCACTTTCACGCCTGACCGAAGCTCTATTTTTAGCCCCGCGTTCTGCCCCGGAGCCTTTGGCCGCGTCACATGGCCTTCGTGCTGGCGGCCGCTGACGGCGGCGTTCCGCCTGCAGGTGCCTCCCCCCGGCCGGGCCGCGGAAGCACCCGGAGAACCGTTTGAGGCCGACTCACCAGTCCACGAAAGAGCTGCGTCTAATCCTCTGACGTTAGTTAGCATGAAGAATAATCTATATATTCTCCCCTTTTGCCCCCCAGAGAACTGCGGGTTGCCCCCCCATGATATTTATCTGATGTCTAAACAGGAAATGGCGGCATGCGTGGCAACAGACTTCCTGTATTAACTGTGCCTGCGTTGCTGACCGGAGGATGACGCGCTGGTTTTGGGTCGCCAACCGTCGAGGCACTCGCGGGGCCGCTGCCATGGCGACGCCGCCCACACAGGTGAGCTTCGGGTCAGCGGCTTCTGTTGGGATTAGAGAGCAGGCAGACGTGGCGGCCGGCGCCCACGGTGTGAACGCCGGCGCCACGTGTGAGCTGCAGCTGTGAGCTGCGGGTGTTTGGTGTCCCACGTAGGCTGGTGCCTGTTCCCGTCTAGGTGGTGGTGCTGAGTACGTGTGCATCACGTCCTGTTTCATCATAATGGGACCTTTTCTGTCAGCACCACCGCACTGAGCAGCAGACGGCCGTTAGAGTTTCCCAAAGGCTCTGTGCATTATCGTATCGTGTGTGTGTGTGGGTGTGTGTGTGTGTGTGGGGGGGGGGGTGTAATCATCCCCAGCGATCTGGTTGCTGCAAGAACCCAGCATCTCGGGTGTGACATGTTGCCTACCACTAATGTAACGACCTACATTGGCACATTTCACACATATGCTGTGAGTGTGTGTGAGTGTGTGTGGGGGGGCTCTTATGGGATCATCCATTAACAGAATGTGCAGCAGAGACGTTGAAGGCGCCCCTGGTTAAAGTGTAGTGTACTTGGCCCTGACGGTTGACCTCATCGTGCTCGCAGGTCCTTGAGGGAACACGTGTAATGTGTGGATTATATACGTGTGTGTTCATGGAAAATACACAAACGGGGATGATGGTGTGTCAATATTCTTGAAGTAGAGCCGCTTTAAATACCACAGAGACGGTATTTTACTCATCAACATTCATGTAAAGGGTTTGGAAGTATGTTTTTATCTAATTACAAGGTTAGATGACCATAATTCTGTTTGTTTTGTAGCAGACTAAAGTCATTTGAAGGTAAATAAGACGACCCATAGTAGCCTTTATCCTATAATCTGAATTATGACAGGTTGAACACCAGAATTCCTTTCACTTCCTCACGTTTTGAGTCGGATTCATTCACATGCCGGCTGTTACTGGTTAACCGGGGCTCTGCAGACCGCCCCAAAAGGACAGTGAACCAGTCCGTGTCTGTTTGCTCATCCTAGCATGCCCCCCCCGACTGTTGCTAATAATCTGGATTGAGGACACGATTCCTCCGGATGAGAAGGTAAGGGCCTGTTCACACCTTTGCAGGTGACGCGTGTTTCGCTCAGGTTCGACTTCTGTCGGATGTGAAGACGTTCTGGCGGCGTTCCCCGGCTCCCCTGAGCCGCGCTGCTTGTTTCTTTTTCATGGTGGGAATATTTTGTCCTGTAATCTCCCCCCCTCAGATACCGTATCTGCACGGGCGTAGATAACCGTCGGAAACAAAAACAGGACTTATTCAAAAGTGCAGGATGAATCCATGACCTTGTAGGCTGCTCGCCGTGCCTCTGAAGTGCGTGTGTGTGTGTGTGTTCTCCTTCCTCCTCCGACTTGGTTTTAACACTTATAAATATGTTACATCAGAATGTTGCTGCTTCTTCAAATCTGTGTTTTAGAGATTAGACGAGTTACATAGTTAGAATCGAAGAAGCTTGGGGGGAGGTATGAAAATATCCGCAATCTGTATGCAAAGAAGGTGGGAGCGGTGGTTTTCCTGGTCAAATAACCCCAACCTTTGCTTTGTTTGCTTTAATTGGGAAATTGAATGTTGCGTGAGCAGCAGTCGGACGGTGTTTGAACAGAGAGAAAAGAAGAGAGGCTTTTTTAGTCACTTGCACGTTGCGCAAGCTGTGATGTCGATTAGCGACAGCGGGGAACATTTCACTGGACCTGCGTCAACGTTTCGGGGAAAACAGGGCAGCGCTCGGGGTGGACGAGACCGGGGGGATGTTTTTAACCCTCGCAGGGGGGGGTTGACCGCTTCCACGTCAGGGCTTTTCCTGATCTGTTCCCTCAGAGGTGATCCCAGGAAACAGACCCGTTCTAGGAGCGTCACCCCGCATCTTCTCGGGGTGGAAGGGGGGGGATGGAAGGGATCCATCTTCCCAGCCCCCCCCCCACCGTCCTCTGGCCCTCTGACTGGTTCTGGAGAGCCAGTACAGCGGTCATCAGCTGAGGGGGGGGGGGCAGTGATCCCCAAGTGCAACCATCCAACAAGCATCCCCAACTGAAGCTGGGAGGCTCCAGCCCGTAAAAGTGCCCGCGCGTCTGTGTACGCGCACGCACTTTTACGCACCCCCCCAGAAGGAGACGACAGATTGTATTTCCTGCCTGATTTGATTGCGATAGATCGGATACCACTCTCCTTGGTCGCCAGGCATCGGAAGAAAAAAAAAAAAAGACCCCCCCCTCTCCCGTCCCACGTGAGCGCGTGTGCACGGAGCCTCCTGGGTGTCGGGCCAGCACTCAGGAAAAGTGAATCAGGGGTGAAACCGGAGCGGCAGCGAAAGGAGAGAGCGACACAACAGACACGCCGGGAGGATGTTCGAGGAGCGCCTCATTCAATTATTGACGGCGGAACAGCCTCCGTCCCGAACACAGGATCCCGCATGGCTTCAAACCCGCACGGCGCCGGGCCGAGCGCGTTTACGCACAGCCGACACCCCCCCCCCGAACCCCCCCCAGCCAGCATACGTGTGTGTGATCTTCCTTTGACGATGACTGTCTTCTTCATTTGAAACGAAAAGGTGAAGCTGAACAACATCCTCCAACGCAGGGTGTGCTCCACGGACAGATGTGTAGCTCCTGGGCGATGACGCGCGGTTCTGCGTCACCACCAACACCCCCCTACACACACACACACACACACACACACACACACACACACACGCACACACACACACACGCTGCACCTTCCCCTGCACGGACCCCCCCCACCCACCACTGATGCTATCTTGGGTGGTATCAAGTAACACAAGGGCCCCAGCTACTGTACACCGGCTGAAGGGCTTGCTTTATTTAAGGGGGGGGGCGTGCTCCTCTGAGTCAGACCCTAGCAGCGGCTCTTTGTCCATCGTTTTGAGAAGTGATGCTTGAGGAGCGATGCTGCGTCATGTGACTGGATGATGGTTCCGTTTTCTCTTGCCCCGGACCCCCCCCCCCGCAGACACACACACACAAACGCGTGCCCACGCACACCCCCCCCCCCCCCAGACAGAAGAAACACGTGAACCAAGCGAAAAACGTAAAATAACCACAGTTTCACCCTCCTCGGGTCCCTAAGTGCTCATGGGAACTCCGGCAGCACGAAGCTCTGCGTCAGGGGCCCGTTACGCAGGGAGGGGGGGGGTGATGGGGGGGCTTGATAGGAAAGCAGAAACCAGCCACAAAACGAGGTTCGGATGAAAAGGTGCTTTCATTTAAAGCCCGTTTGATTTAGAAGCGGTGGTGGTTGAGGGGGGGGTTGAGCCGACTTCTGGTGGGGGGGCCCACCTCATGTGACCGCGGCTCGTTCCTCCCCTCCGGGCCGCTCGGAGCGACGGCAGTGTGGATGGAGGGGGCGCCTGTGCGCAGCACCAATCTCCAGGCGAGGCGGCGCGGCTGAGAGCGCAGCGCTGCGCCTCCCCGGGAGGACTCTGGCCGGACTTCCTCACCATGCCTCGGACAGGAGCCGCACCGCGGCGGGTCGACCGACCGGGCCAGCCTGCGCACTGAAGGCCCGGCGTTGGTTCCGAGCCGGGGACACCCCCCCCCTTCCCCTGCAAACAGAAGGTAAAAGCTCAGCCTCGCTGGAGAGAGGGGGGGACCTTTGTGGAACCGAGGCGCCGCTGCGCCGCGTTTTCGTCGGCGGTGCGGGCAGCTCCCTGGGCACCCCCCCCCCACACACCTCCAGACTCCGCTGCTCTTTCTCCTTACCCCCCCCACGTATGCGGACTCTTTAAGTGCCACATTGCCCCCCGTGGGGGGGGGTGCTGTGTTTGTGCGTGAGCGCTGCGGGCCGAGGCGAACCCCGCACCGAGCGCCTTAGCTTAGCTCCCGGCTAACCCCCAGCTAACGGCCGATACCAGCCTTTCACCTTTTTTTTCCCACCCCCCAAACACCCGCCGTCATGTAATCAGCGCGTGTGTGTGTGTGTGTGTGTGTGATAACCCCCCCCACCACCTCCCCGGGGGCCCTGCAGGACCCGGCCGAGCGGATCACCGCTCCGGCTCCGGCGCGTCGCGACACCGCGGCGGCGCTCGTCACATTATGGGAGCGGGGGAAAGTTCCGTTATGTTGGCCCCGGCAGCGCCCGGGACCCTCGGCTAGCCGGGGAAAGGGCTGCCGGACCGCGCCGTTTTGTCCGGGATAGCTCGCGGTTTGGAGCAGGAGGAGGGAATCTGGGAATCCTGGGGGGAATTCGGGAATTGCGCCCGTGGCGTTGACTGGAAGGACGCGCGCGTGAGTATGGACGGTTCTGGACGGGGTCCGGGATCCCGAAAGGTGGGAGCCGGCAGAGCCGCGGCGGGGCTGAGGCTCCCGGGTTTCCTCCCGGAGAGCCCATCCATCCATCCCGAGCCTCAACATCTGGAGGAGCCCGGGGGGGTGTCCACGTTGCCTCGGCTCGACGCGGCAGCGATCCCTCCCAGGCTCACACAGATCTGGTTCCACTCCGCTAATTGTCCTCCAGACAGCCCGTGGAGGCCACACGGCCTAAAACAGGTGGATTATATATTGTGTGTGTGTGTGTGGGGGGGGGGGGTCGGTGCTGCCGTCGATGAGCTCCAACCACGGTCGGAGGAAACGAGCGTCCCCGGAGCTCCTGTGGTCGCCACAGCGACCCGGAGAAAGACCTCCAAAGACGCGCTGCTAGCCCCATCGCCTCCCCCCTGATGGTCATGACCACAGCCCCTGAACCCCCCCAGCTTCATCTTAACCTGAGAACAGGAGGTGTGCCCCCCCCCCCTCCATCCTGACTGTGGACCCATGAGCTGATGCTCTGTGGAGGCGACTGGACCTGTGCTGCCTCTTTCAAAGGGGGGGGGGTTATCTCCCACTGTCACATGCAGGCGCCGTCTCCCACAGATGACCCCGGCGGTGCTCCCGACTCACGCAGGTTTCGTCCTCACGAGCGGTTACGCTCCGCTGCCTGGTACGCTGCTCTCTTCTCAGCAGTGAAATAATTACACAGTTATTACCCACCAGAGATGACACCTTATCACGCGCCCGGGGCGCTAACGTGATAACGTGTACTTCGGGGCTCTGCTGCGACTACCTGACCCCCCCCCCCCCCCCGAGCTCCCATTAAGTCATCAGATGCTGATAAAGCCAGGCGTCTAGACCTCATCCGCGCTCACACCGCCCACGTTTTTGCTTCCGTTAGATCGCTGTCTTTGGTGTTAATAGTTGTCACTAACCCCCCCCTTCCCCCCTCCCTCCTCGCCTCTGCTCGTCGCCGCCGTGTCTGCGTCATGGGCGCCGACGTGCGTGTTTTCTAAAGCCCCGCCCGGCTGCCGTTGCAGGTAACGACCTGGATGGTGCCATGTGAATGACTGATGACCATGAAGCCCACACACAAGCTGCTGTTCGTCCTGTGCCCCATGCTGGTCCTGGGCTTCATCTACTACTCCTCCGGGAAGCTCCACCTGCCCGTCTGGGGCCAGAAGACGCGTAAGTGGCTCCTCCGGCCTGCAGCCCTTTGCCTCTAACCCCCGCGTGCGTGCATCCGCCCCCCCCGTAACCGCCGAAACCCTCCATGTTTATCGAACTCACCCTTCCATCAGTGTCATCCAGCAGTCTGCTTTTGTTCCGCCGTTTGCCGCTCCGCGCTAACTGAACAGCTTTTCCAGCTGCATTCGGGAAGAGCCGAATAAATCCGAGCAGCGAAGGAGAAGCGCCCCCGACAACCCGGAACCCTCGGTGAATTCATTTACGCATCTTGTACTTCATCTTGTACGTCAACCTGTCCCTTTTTGGTTCTGTTTTGACCTGGATTCCACGGAGGATCGGAGGACTCGCGGCTCCAGCTTTCACAGATTGTAACGTTCAACCGGTGCGTGTTTATCTCAAGCCAAGTTCAAAACAACAGAGGAGGGAGATCAGTGGCTGCTTCACTTACAGGTGCTACGGGGGGAAACGGGGGGAAAACGAGCAAGGGAATGGGTAGCGGAGACAGGGTCCAGACGGGAAGGACAGATTTTTCCATGTTCCAAAAACTCCTCCTGCCGGGATGTTTGGGTGTTGGTCACTATGAGTCAGTGTTGTTTCCCTTTAAAGCCAGACGTCACCGTCCGCATTTAGAAAAGCAACAAAAGACGGACGGGCATGTTTCATCGGCCGCCGTGTTGGAGGTTCAGACACTGTAGCAGAGGGGCTGAATGGTATATATTATGTCATAGCTGGGGCCCGAGACGGCTGTGGGCGTCCAGCAGGGGGCGCTAAAAGATTTCTCTTCAGAAGTGGAGGACCTTCTCTCTTCACGTGGAGAGTGTGTGGCGAGGGGGACCTCCTCGGGGGAGAGACCTTTGGCACAGAAACACGCAGGGCTGACCCCTGGACCCCTGGACCAGGCGCTGCGACGCGTCTGTGCGCTCGGCACCCTCGCGGCACCCTCGCGGCAGGTCCACTGAAGGATTAATCCCAGACCTGACTCCCTCCTGCTTGTTGCTACGGCGATCCGTCACCTACGCCGTGCCGTGTGAACACACGCAGCTAAATTTCTCACTAATTTGCGCTGCCTGGTGGCGATTCAGAGCTACGTGATCTTTTAATAATGAAGTACCTTTAATCATGCAAGTCTTGTAAAGAGAACCGTCGGATCCATCTGATTCTGTCCCTTGATCATCATTATCTGTTCCATGTGGCGAGCCTCTGTCAATAACATCGCACGGAGCCTTTGTTGTGATCCGCTCTTGGACTTTGAGCAGATTGTGGAAACTGTTGCTAAAACAAATATTTCTGAAGCCGCCAGACTTCTGCCTTCGCGCATCGCTCACAGTCAGCTCCATGATTTCCATTATTGGAGGAATTTATCAAACTGTGCTTCAGCGAAAGGGGAGCGAGGGCGTGGAGAGGATGGCGGCGATACAGATCAGATTTTCCTGCTGCCAGATGTTTGGTTTAAAGAGGGTCAAAGGGCGAAGACGAGAGTGCACGTGGTCTCTTCTGCTGGTGTCCCTGAGAGGATCAAACGCATAATCTCTCTTCTTCAGTCTTGCTTTAGCGTGTGATGCACAGAGGCTTATCTGCTTCATACGCATCATTTTCAGTAGTCGTTTATTATCCTTCCTTCGCAGCACCGGGCCAGAATTGAGACCTCACTTGTCGTATCTGGATCCTTTCCACGTGAATCACTGATATAAAGAGAGAGGAGAGCAGAAATCTCTGCCCCAGTTCTGTGTATTTGTTTTAGTTCTTCACCTCGTGCCCTCAAAAGCAAGCTTACTGTGTCAAAGAGTGCACGCGTGTGTGTCTAAGAGTGGGTGTGTGTGTGTGGGTGTGTGTTGTTTCCTAACAGTCGAGTCGTCCCCAGCTGTCCGGGCGATCCAGCCTTTAAAGCAGCGTTCGTGTTGTGTTTTTCGCCCTCTCCCTGTTTGTGTGCTGATGGGGGGGGGCGTGTTCCTCTTTTCTCGTCGTCCTCTCAGAGTGTGCTTGAGGGTGTTTCACTCCGGTGAAGCTGAAGTGACCAGTGTCTCGTTCCACTCGTGTCCCTTCGCCGCCGCTCTTTCCGCCTGCTGTGATCAGATAGACTGACTCTGAAGATTCAGTCCTCCCACTCCACGTCTTATCTTTTTGGGCCATTCGTGTCTGAATACGTCACAACGAGAGTGGAAGCCATTTAAAAAAAGGCTTAAAGTGAACCCAGACTGGTGCGTTTGGAGCTAATTCGGAGCTTCCTGAAAGCTTTAGCTGCCCGTAATGATCCACTTTCCTCGGTGGATCCTCACCTCAGTGTTAATTCACACCCCACATTAACACTCGCTGCGCAAAGAAGAAATCAACGTGTTCCCTCGGCTTAACGGCGCCGCTAACAAGCTTTGGTTTCGTTCACGCCGAACAGCGCCTCTAAGACGGAACCTGCTCGACCACGACCCCCGCGACTCGGCCGGAGGCCGATTCATCCGATAAACGTCCCTGGAAGATAACGTATCAGTAACCGAAGCTGCTGATCGAAACTGGACCCGGTGGCCTTCCCTCCCCTGGACGCCCTTCACCGATGACCTTCAGCGATCTTAACCCCCCCCTTTTGTTTTCAGAGGGGGATGCAGAAGCGACCGCTGCAGCCCTGCCTCAAGGGCCAGACGAGAGAGCAGACGCAGGTAGAGGCCCCCGAGACGCTGCCGTCTCCCCGGGTCGCCCAAACAAGACCTTAATTGAGGGGGTTTTAATTTGATCCCGAGTAATGTGCTAACACAACGATGAAAAATCAGCGGCCATCAACCTCTCAGCGTCTCTCCAGCGCTGTTGTTAACAGTGGAGCGGGGTCTGTCGGCTCTTCGTTTCCCACCGGCTCGGCCTCTTTGTCTCTGTAGAAAGGCGTGTAATTCAGCCTCCTGGTTCCGAAGCTGTTAACCCTTCCTCCTCCTCCTCCTCCTCTCCTTCCTCCTGCTCCTCCTGATGTCTGACGTTTACAGCCGGTTGTATTTTCACACCCAATGCTGCCGCGACCGACTGCCCCCCGCCAACAGCGCTAACTGAACATTTTGTGTTTCAGAGTTGGAAACGGACAGCACCGTGGGACGATTTGTAGGCTCAGGTACATCTGCAGCCCTACCCGTCTTTGTCACGCTGTGCCCTTGTTCTCAAAGAGGAGAGAAGGTGAACCGGTAAAAACAGAAGTCGGTCTAAGCCGGAGCCAGTCGGGGCCTTTGCTCAGGCACGCTTGCTCAAGGGAACTCCAGTGTGGTGCCACACCGCCCCCTGTTGTCGGGGTTGGGCACAACAGTTGCAAGTTCCGCATTCTGCAGGATTATTTTGGTGTCAAGCAGAAACAGGACCCCGCTGCTTTTATTATCTTTTGTTATCTCAACTTGGCCTCTGTCTCTATCTGCTTTATGCTTATCAGCAGAAACTTTCTTTCTTTCTTTTTTTTTTTTTTTCGTTTTCTTCGTTTTTCTTTTTTGCTGCAAAGTCCCTCACCAGGACAGTGCTTGGACCCCTCCCTAACCAACCGTCACGCCTCCCCATTGTCCATTTTTCATTATCTTTCTCCTTCAGCTTGTTTCTGTGAAGACCAGACCCCCCCCCACCGCAGGAGTAATGCTGCACTCTTCCTCCTTTTAACTACTTTTCTGCCATGCTATCCAGCTCTCAGCGCATTTCGTAGACAAGTGTTACCTTTTTGTCGGCTTCATTACAAAATGTCAGTAGAAAAACTGCAGCATAAATGTCTCATCTCTCCATATTCTAATTTTTGCACTCCTACCTGAGCTCTTCCACCAGGCACCTATCGGCTGCTTCTGTGCTTGTCCATAGGTGATCTCTAATCTCTTTTCTAACTCCATTTTAAACCCAACAGATTGATTTGGCTGGCTTCTCTTTAACTTTGCTTAATGTTCTTAACCTGTTACGCCTACTGTGCTCGTCATATTCCTGCCAGGGATGCATGACAATGGTTTTTCACCTGGACCGATCCAGGTTTTCCTTTTAATGATATTTTGCATTTTTAATACAATTTCACCACCTGTTGTGCATGCATGCCTAAGGGAAGTGAGAGAGCTGGATTTATAATCCCCACTGTGGCATAATACAGGTGGAACAGCACTGAGGTTGTGCCCTTCCTGTCTTCTTCTTGTCCTCTGTGTTTGTTCGTGTGCTCCACATCAGTTTTGGATGCCGTACTGCCATCCAGTGGTGTGCAGACACCAGCAGCCCGACTTCACCTTCAGTTGAATTGATCAATAGCCGACCCTTTGGCCTTTGTCCGTAGATGGGCCAATGACGTGTCCGTCCGCTGCACATTAATTGATTTTGAGCCGAAAGCTGCACAGCTGCAGCTAGAGCTACCAGGCTCGTGATCTGAGCCGTGTAGGCCGGATAACCGAATGGTGTCAAAGGGACCTTCTAAGTGTGATGTGTTGCATTTGGCCTGTGTTGTGAGAGTGATTTCTCTGTTTCTGTCTCCTCCAGTGTACGATAAGCAGGGCTTCCTGCTTCAGCTGGACGCAAAACTGTGAGTACATCTTATTCTTGCAAAGCTTGGTCGTTGAGAGTGAAGCAATGCTCCGCCGCGTTCATTTGTGACTTGTTATATTTAGCACCGTTGACCCCGTGACTTTCCAAGTCACTCTGACTTTGTTAGTTTGGATGTAACTCGCTGCGCTGGACGCGCATTCAAATACAAGTTGTGTTTGATCAATAGGGCAACACAAAAATGTAAACACTGGGGCCATAAATCTTGCTGGATATTTTTTTTTAATAAACACTTAGCGTCTCATCGGAGGCCTCGCCACGTCCTGCTGAGAAATGTGCGGTTTTAATTTGCACGCGTTATGAGATTTGTCGGCGATGGAGCCCCACCCGCCCCGATATTCCGGGCCGGCTGCAGCTCGTCACAGCGAGAACCGGCTCCATTGCGTGTCAGCGTGTTTTCGGAGGCGCGCGTAATTCCCTGAATCGGTTTGACACTCCTGCGCTAAAGCTGGCCCTCTCCCCGGCCCTCCCGCCGCCGAGTTCTCACCGGGCCGCGTCTGTCCGCACGTGCGCGCGCCGTGTCAGCAGGCGCTTTAGGGTGGTTCTCACACAGGTTCAGTTCATCAAACGCAGCTTCTTGCATTACATCTACAATATCATTAATTACTCTGAGACCACACTGCATACAAAAGAGCAATTCATTTAGGAGCAGGTGATTAGTTTTACAGTTTGTGCAATTTATTCCCACTTGTCCTAAGTTAGTGTAAAGTTCCACCCAGATTTGAAGTTATTTACCGTCTTGTGGCTAATTGAGGCCGCGGTGGATATCGTATTTATACAGAGGAGCATAAAGTTATGCTGCAGCTGTTCCTGCCAGCTCTGATTTAACCTCGCGTAAAGACCCAGGCCCCTCTGTGTTTATTTGAAGTAAACCCACAGCAAACATCAGGTTATTAATGAGCATGCTAGCCATCACGAGGGCTCCGGCTCCAGCTCCAGAGCGGCCGCTGTGATTATTTGAACAGGGTCCGTCTGCTTTGTCTGCCACACACAAGGTGATGGAGCTGTTGTTGAGTTCCCCCGCTTCCTAAGTGACCCCATTTTTCCTCAGCCCTGCAGCAGATTGTTTGACAGTCTCTGTTTTTGGAGCTTAGAGCTGCGTCCGTATAACTGATCATCCATAGAGTTATCATACATGTCACTAATCGCCCCCCCTCCCTCCTGTTCTTTTAATACGCAGGTCACCAGAGTTGACGTACAAGTACGGCAACCTCAGCGAAGGAGTGTGCAAGCCAGGATACGCAGCAGCTAAGATGACGGCCATCTACCCCAAGTGAGAACGCCTTCTGTTGTGCATGTTGTCTGGATGCAGGCGGTGTCCTTTGAACCTCGGGCCGCGCGCGCACACAACCGAGCGCTTCAAAAACCGAACTGTTGGAATCGCCTGCTGCTCGGACGCTTGCGTGACGCATGATGTCACTCCTCGGCGCGGCTCGGCCTTGAGGCTTTTGAGTCAGAAAACAGAGAGGCCCCCACATTCCTGTCCAATCAGCCCGGGTTTTAGTCGTGTTCCTCTCATCTTATCCAGCATCACAAAACCAGACTGTGTCCTTGTGATCCCCCTGTAAGACAAAGAACCTCTGTGGCTCGGGTACAAGGTCTTCCATCTCCCTCCTATCTCATCCTCCGGCCTCAGAGGCTTTTCTCTATAAACGCCGTCCACTTCCTGTCCTGACTCATCACGAGCCTGTGAGTACCCAGCCCACACAGTCCTCCCGGGCCCCCCCCCGCCGATACCATTGGCTCCCTCCGCCTTGATTTGCCGACTGTTTCGGCTCGATCTATAGACCATTGTGCCGTCAGCATTCTTGGGCCTAAGCTAACAGAGGAGCAATTTAGCACGTTGCTACACAATAGCCAGCGGCAGCGCTGGCTTAGATCCCTGCCAACATTTTTTCCAAGAGAAACAAGAACCCCCCGACCAGTAGAATAACAGATACTCGCGCTCTGTTGTTTTATTTTTTAGAATGAGTATTCATTCGTCAGGTGGGGTTAGTGCGTTCTCTTGTACTCGTACAATAACGGAGGATACAGCGGCGCCGCTGCAGCAGCGCCGCTTAGACACGCGAAGGCATTTCGCCGAGCTGCCCCGCGCCTCTGCGAGAGGCTGCACGTTAATGGCGTCCGCCCTCACGAGCACTTCCTCTAATCAGCCGCACGTGTCCGATCAAAGCCGGTGCACGGCGCAGGTCCCCCCCGCCCCGCCAGGAGCCCAGTGATTACTACCACCTTCCACCCAGGAACACGCAGGTCAGTCAGCCCGGCTAACGCGGCGGCGAGCGTGCATTTTTGCATGTGCACATCGTGCCGCTTCGGCGCGCTTGAGACAGAAACAAATCCGTTTCAGTCCCCTTACAGCTTGGGCCTAGAGTTCAGACGTCGGCGAGAAGCCACTTAACCTTTATCAGCGAGGTCCTGTGGCTCCCCCTCTAATCATCTCCTGCTTCCTCCAGGTCCGTCTGCTCCGAAGCCCTGCCCTGTAGAATCCAATTTATTTTCCACGCCGCCTCCCTCCCTCCGCTTCGCCCAAAACTGTTTGTATTGGAGCCCTAAATCAAGTGCTGCAGTGAACTTGAAGAGACTCGGTTATGAAAATATTTCCCCAGAGATGGACCCTAACAAAGGAAATGAGCACAATGTGTCCCCACCAGCTGACTGTTTTGGGAGTCCTCACTTTCTTAAATTTAACAACAGCCCCCCCACCCCCCCCCCCTCCCGTTCTGGTTGTCCTGTCAGGATGTGAGTGACTGACTGTTGGTCAGGGCTCGGTGCATGGTTATTTATAGCCCCTTTTGGCCTCAGATGTCTTGGGTTTAATGAATCTCCATTTGTTTTGGCAGGACAGAAGTCTTTCAGTGTGTGTGCTCCTGTCAGGTGATGCGAGGAAGAGAGAGAGTAATAACTCTCTCCCCCTCTCTCTCTTTCTCCCCCTCTCTCTCTCTCTCTCTCTCTCTCTCTCTCTCTCTCTCTCTCTCTGTGCCATGTTTGGTCATGGTGTCTCCCGGCTCTTTGTGTTTCTTTTGAACCTATGGCAGTGATACGGCGCCGAGTTCAGTCCCTCTGTCAGGAACACTGAAGCGTGATGTCACATGTGGCACCAGTTAGCGCGGGCCGTGCTCCACGGGAACCATAATTCACGCTTGCTTGGCGGCGAGTGTCGTTATGTCTCCGGTGGTCTGGTTTCTCGCAGCGCGACGGTGCACCCAATTATTTCCTGTAATCTTTAAACAAAATAAAAGTGGCAGAATAGATCTTTTCTGATTCACTTATGCGTGATATGGAAATCCACAGAGCTCCCCGCTGCCGCTCTGGTCTCATGTCCACACAGCCCTGACAGCAGGTCATAAAAACACACATCCATCCTGAAGCTGCGCTCGGGTCGCAGGCGTGACTAAGAGGAAATGGCTTCTTTTGATTTTAGGGCAGCAATTAATCAAAAGGAGACACGCATGCACACTTTTACAGACAAAAGGATCGGGAAGAGGCGACGATGGAAGCAGCAGTTCAAGGGCCATCGGTCACATGTGTTTTTAAATATCAGGCTATTTATCTAATGTGTTGACTTGCTATATATATATGTATTTGGGTATACATATATATTTGGGTATATATATATGTGTGTGTGTGTGTGTGTGTGTGTGTACATGTGCAGGTATACGTGTAGTTGTACCTCTAACTTGAACTTCCTCCGTTCTGATTTAGTTTGTGGAAACAGTCTCAGCAGAGATGTTTTGAGTAAAGACCATTCCGGTGGTGTGAGTATGCTCTCTCTGCAGATTCATCAGAACTGTACGTCAGGTCTGATTTGGGCTTGGCCGGGAAGCCCATGTTGATGGGTTATACGCTGCAGCTGCGTTATGCGTCTCCCCGAGCGCCTCACTTTTTATCACTCTCTTAGGTTCGCAGCTATAACAGATCGTGTTTGCTCAGCACGGGCGGAGAGGCTGGTATTGTTAATGATGGAAAAATGTCTTGTTCGTTTCGTTGTAAATGATTCCACTAATCTTTTTTTTTCCCCGTGTCCTTTCGTCTCCCTCTTCTCCCTCTGTTGTGTCTCCTCTGCAGGTTCATGAAACCAGCGCCCATGTTTCTTGATCGCAACTTCAAACGTTTAGCAAAAGTCAGCAGTTACTTACCTCCATTTGGCTTCAAAACGCAAGGTAAGGAGGGTTGGGTTGTTCACCACCGTCCTCGGGTCTCATCTATTACCCGAAGACCAGAGAACGTGTCTTTAAAAGTTTGCGGCAGGTTTGATCTGGTGTGTGATCTGGAAACGTTCACGTAGATGATGTGTGGGAGCTTGACAAGCAGTTCCCTGGCAAAGTATTTAATGTCAGAGTAATGAACTGCCTGATATGTGTGCTTTTCATTACTGTGATTGATGTTTATGATGATTTACACTTCTGCCGGTTTCCCAGCTCCATACTTTAAAACAGGTAGTGAAATGCAACGTTGGGGTCGTGCTTCTCTTGCTGTTGTCTAATTCTGGTATTTGAAATGTTTCGCTGGTTAAACTGTCACCATCTATTGGGGATATAATGAGAAAAACAGTCCATGTTCCTCAGCCATGACCCATAAAACTCAGTAATTAATATTAACTTCATAAATTGGAGGGGAAAGCCGACTGGACACCCCATGTTTTGGCCAAAGTGCTGATGACTCATGTTTGTTGGTCTGCATGTTCCTGGGTTGATGTGGGGAAGGTAATCCACCTCTGTGTATCCTCCGTTACCTTTGGCCTTTGGCGTCCTGCGCTGTTATGAAACACTAAGGCAGGAATGTTTTCAAACTAGCTGACTGTTTCTTTCACTCCCGTGTTGTCTGTGTCAGGATCGGTTGCTTCACAGATACGTGACACTCACATATGTTGCAAATGTCATGTCACCCATACTTAGAGTTCGCCCGTTGACAAGGGATGGGTTCTGATATCCTGCTTAGGTTTGGGGGAGAGTTTCCAAGTTTCTTTCAGCACCCATGCCAAAAAAAGTTATCTTACGACAGCGCGTATCTCCTCGTCGACGAGCAGAGAGGGCAAAACATGTCAGACGCAGCGCTCTCGTTCTCTGGAAGACTTTCAGCGCAGCCCACATCAGCAGCTGCAGCTCAGCTGTGGCCGTTTAGCAGCAGGTTTAAGTGGTTAAGGCTGTTACTCCGTTAAATATTTTAACATTTCACCTGAGGTAGAAGCCTTAAAGGTCGCGGCTGCTGATCAATCTGTGGATTCTCTCATAATTAGGATGCCGATCTGGCAGCAGTCCTCATGTCTGTGTGCCACACACATACACACACACACTTAAGTCTGTATCATCCTCCTGCTCTTAACACACTCCGACGCTTCTCCTATCACAGCAGTACACACTGCCATGGGAACTGAAGAGATAACACCGGCCTGGCTTCGGCGGCGGCTTTGTCACATTTTCCAACCCCTAAAAAAAGGCTTGGAACGCTCTGGGGCGACATTTGAACGCACACACACACACGCAAGCACGCACGCACAGATCCACGCACTGTCTCACCGGGTCAAAGGAGCGCTACGTGAGCGTGCGTTCCACCTGGGGTCTGTTTTCTGCACGGACAGTTTCCCTTTTACTGCTGCTCATGTGGAGAGATGATACGTGTGGATGTTGAATAGAACGCCACAAAGGATTCCAAATTGGGACTAAGGAGAGGTGGTGGAGTTTTATTTTTACTTTCCTTTGCGATAACATGCACCTTTGGCCCACCAGTAAAGCTGCATTACATCACCTGCAGTGAACAAAGTGTCGGTGGTCTCCATCTGCTTTGAATTAACAGGAAAGTGTAACGTTAAATAACCAAGAGCCACCGTTACTTAGTTACTAAAAGTGAGCAACAATTAATTAGGGAATTCATTTAAAGTTAATTGTTCCTTCATTGAGTCAACCAGAATCGCATATATCAGCACCAATGAAACGTGACTGAGTTTAATATTTTGCGGTCTAAAGTCAAAGTTTAAAATAGCTGCCAAAATTAACATTGGTTTCCCAGATGTATGAAGCCCCGCAGAGCTTTTTTTAGTGAGGAGTTTGGAGTGAAGTTGTTTCAGCTGTTTTCAGGCCCGTCCTAATCTTCTGCTGATCGGAGAGGTGTGTGTAGGACTCGGATTCTTACAGCAACACAAAATAGTTTACATGTGTTTGCACAATATAACGCAAGGCCCTACATGACGTATCCACATCTGCAGTTTGATACTTTTCCTTTGATTTCATTTGACTTTTGGGGGACCTCATGCGCAGAGTTCACATATTAATATTGTTGTTCTACTAAATATCTGATGATTTTCTAAATTAGTGTTTTAATTAGTGTTGATCACCTTTAAGGGTAGGCGTCACTTCGGCCTTACTCAGACCCCTTGCTCATCACATTTTTCTTTCGCGGTGTTTAGACTGCAACCATCCCAACGATGTGTCTGTGTTTATGTGTTGTGATGCTTCTCCCGTTCACCAGCTCAGATTCTTGTCATCCCTGGAGTTCCAGGCCCAGAGTAATGTCTGATGTCGCCTCCATTCGTCTTCACCACGAGGCATACCTCACTGAAATGTTTACCCGGGCTGCTTCTAACAATTAGCTCCCATGTCACTGCGCAGAAATGAGGCGTCCCCGTTGCGATTTTTCACTTTTCTCCCCCCCTCCGTGGTCTTCGCACTGGTGTTTACGCCGCCCGGGGTGATGCTTGACGCCAGACATCGACACCACATCTAAACACGGGGCTGTTGCTCTGCTCACCTCTGCTCGGCAGGTTAATCATTAGAAAGCTTAGCCAGGGCCGACGGGCTTTAATGGCCCAAACTGTCTGACACCACTTTCCCCCGCAGGATGTCTGCCTTTAGTCTGGGAAAGGTAGTAAAATCTGACAGGGTCCGATGTGACAGTGGGTTTTATTCCCCTCAGCGTGGGGAATGTGTCACATGGCGCTGATCGGGCCACCACCGGAGACGCTCCGGTTTCCAGTAGGTAGCTCGCTGTTACCGTAATGCCGCATCCTCCTGGAGATCCCCCCGCAAAGACAAGGACGGGAGGCCTAAAATGGTTAGGAGAGCAAGGAAACGCGAACATCTGCGCTGGAATGCGCGAAGCATGGCTCGAGCAGAAAACCGCGCGGAACGCGTCGGGAATGCACGCTATGGCTAAACATCTTTTCTCACCCTGCGACCAGAGGGGTGCTCGCCACGCAGGGAGATGGGCCCAACGTCTCCCACTTAAGAAGGAGAATGCACTTGTTTGAAAAGAGCATTCCTCTTATGAGTGCTTTTTATGGGAGAGTTTTAACACACACACGCATACCTTCTTGAAATCCGACTGTCCTTCCCAGATTCCGTCTAATCGGAAACGCCCCCCCCCGTGTTCCCATCATGGTTATTTGGAGGTGCTGATTGGTCACTCCTTATCTGAGGCTGCGTAAACGGACAGAGGTGTTTTTCTCCTCCAGCTGTCTTTAAGACCACCTACATTGTTCTGTCTCGGGTGGTATGCAGAGGTCTCTGGAGTTTGTTATTCTTTTATTTCATTTTCATTATTAGATAGCATCACCTCATCTGTGGTGTTTAAATTGCATCAAGCTTAAGCTGACTGACCCTGATGACAGCAGCACATTTTTCAGCGCAGTATTTAGAGACACACTATCTTTTAATGAAGTGAATTGGACAGTAGTTGTGTGAATCCAGGACCCAGATCAGCGCCAAGAAAACCATTATCCGCTGGTGTATTTAGACATAAAGCTTGTGCTCTGCAAAATTAGCCTTCGTGCTCATTTATGTACGTAAATATTGTGTCCAGCCCTGGCTCCTCTGATCACTGATGTTTATTTCTGTTGCAGAGAGAATCATAGACAGTATTTTAACCACGACAAAAAACTTCGGGCTGGGAGAGCAGCTGGACAGGTAAAGGCTACCCCCCCCCCCCTTGGTGTAAGCTTCAGCTCACAGGTTGATTTCTAATTGTTTTATGATTCACCGTTGCAGCCTGAGCTGTAAAAGATGCATCATCGTAGGAAATGGAGGGATCCTGTCCAACAAGTCGTTGGGCTCTCGGATCGACGAGTACGATGTTGTAGTGAGGTGAAGAACACTCCCCGTGTCTACATGTACCATCATCATCGTCACCATCGTGTGTTTTGGTTAACGAGGCTCGTGTATTGGTTGTCGAAGGTTAAATGAAGCCCCAGTATCTGGTTACGGCAAAGATGTTGGGACCAAAACCACCATGAGGATAACGTATCCAGAAGGAGCCATCCAGAAGCCCGAAAGCTACGAGAAATACTCGCTCTTCGTCTTCTCCGCCTTCAAACCTCTGGATTTCAAGTGGCTCAGGCAGATGGTCTTCAAGGAGAAGCTGGTAAGGTTATTTTAACATATTTTTGAAGGAGAAAAATCCACAAGACACAAACACACCGTAACTCAAACGTCTGGCAGAATCTCAGCTCGAGTTTTTATTCGAAGGCCATCCAAAAAGATTTTTTTCAATTTTTCTAATCACACTTTCTCACATCTTCACACCCACATAATTACATACTGCGGAAAATTTTGCCTCCTCTGGTGGCCTAAATGTGTTTGAATGTTTGATTTGCGTGTCTTTTTTTAGACCTTTGCAGTCCAACAGATCACATTCTGCACATTCCCTCCCGTGGACGTGCGAGCTGTATTTATAGTGTGATTAAGTGGACAAATATACAGCGTGTATACGGCTGCGTACAGCCAGGGGTCACGGCAGCTTCTCATTTTCTAGCATTCGCTTTTTAAGAATGGCTAAAAAAAAAAAAAAATAAGTGGGCCATCCGTCGCGTTGACAGGGCAGACGGAGGTCTGAGCGGACAGGCCGGCTGTAATTCCGCTCACGACCAGTTGGTGGCGGATGCACGTACCATCAAGTTTGACGTCACTTTGTGTGACCATGTGTTCAGTCTGTGGCCCATATCTGACAGCATTAATGCACATGTTACCGCTAAGTCTGAATATTCACATGTCAGCTAAAGAAAGAATACCTCAGCGTTCTGATCCTTCCGTCTGTGACAGTGAGAGAGCGTAATGCGATCATTCATCACAGTTTACACTGCTGCTTACTGGAATTTTGGGTTTCCCTGTTGTACATCAGTCAGTAAGCAACAGCAGGAGAGGGCGCACATGTGGTTGGAGTGAGTTTATCATGCCTGTCAGCATCCACTACAGACTTAGGGTTTCCCTTTTCTTTAAACGCCACACACCGGCTGTGCCTGCATCACATTTGTCTGCAGATTTCTGCTCCATACAGTTTGATAAGGCTGAAGATAAATCTAACCGCAGGGAGGTGCTGCAGAATATTCAGCGCTTTATTGTACAGCAGAACTACATTTTATTGTTGCTTGAGTTTTTTTCACAGCTTACTTTAAGATTCCCAAGTGCATAATTTGTTATTTTTTCCTCTTCGTCCCCGTGCTATGTTACCAGTCTCCAGGACTCGTCTTGTTCTGTATCCCCAAAATACTGACATACTAATCAGTACGGAATAATTTACTTCATGAAACGTCTTCTGGGTGACCTTCTGATTGCTGTGGTTAATGACGAGCTGCGAAGCTGCAGCTTCTTAATCACAAGTGTCAGACTGGATAGCAGAACTGGCTGTGGCTTATCTTTTGAAACATTACAGAAGGAAGTCATTTTTAATAGCTGCCATGTCCTTTTATAGCCATTGTCAGTGAAAATGCTTGCATAATCACTTTCATTTTTCCTCTCTAGTAGCCTATATGAGATTAGTTTTAATCCATTTAATGCCAGAACACTGGGGGGGACGTGGTTTAAGCCCTTTTATTGTCATTAAAATAAGCACTGCTATATTTTAAAGGCCTGTGTCAGAGTTTCGATTCACTTGCTGTAAATTGTTACTTTCATCACTGCTGAGGATTAAAGATTTTAATTAGTACAATCCTTCACTGCTCAGGTTAAAGCTGAACTTTTACCCTTTTTTTCTGAAACGTGCATTATTTCCCCACGCAAGGAACACCACTTCTGATTGTAGGTTAGTAGCCAGTAATCAGTACTCCATTCTGCTGTCCATCAGGGAGTCGCAGCACGTTGACGGGTCACACAGGAGCGAACTGAACCCGAGCAAAGTCGCAGATGTGATACTGGATTAAGGGAAGGAAAAATAGCGCCGAGAGCCAGAGGAAACAGTCGGAATGGAGGGTTAAAGTAACACCAACCTGGGAGAAACAAATGAAGGTGGAAGCAGCGCTCAGGCGAAATCGTGCAGAGTGGCTGCTTTGGCTGAGAGCTGGCCCTCTCGACCCCCAGGGGCCCAGATTTTTCTCCTTTGTCAGAGACGAACAGTGGAAACTGCTGCTCGGGATAATTGATCTGGCCCCTGGCATCCGAGTCAACCCTCTTTGAACTGCCGGAGAGAGGGAAGAATGTTTCTCATGGGTTTAAAACCAGGCAACATAAAAGTCTGTCTTTGTTCACAACTGGATATTTATGCGAAAGAGAAATGACGGACGTGCAGCGTAATGGACGGCGCGATGCCTCCGAAACATTTCAGCCACTGAGAGCCCTTAAAGCCACTGCAGGTGTCTTTATTTTGACTCTTTTATTGCACAGTTATCCGGCAGGTTAGGAGGATTTTATGTTGGCTCCTGTCAGATCAGTTGAGAATAAATAATTCAGCCGTGCTGAGATAAAAAAAAAAAACCCAAACCCCCCCAAAAAAAAAACTGCTTATATTCTTTTAAGTTGTGGACAGCACGAAAGTGTTCGCAGATGTAACGTCAGGTATCCTGCAGATAACATCCATCTCTGCTTCGCTCGGTGATTTCATCCTTGAGGCTGAGTCCGCGCAGCTTTGGAAGGTTGTCCTTTGGAAGCTTTTCCGTCTGCGGCTCCCAGAGGGAATCTCTTTGTGCTCTCCTCTTTCCTCCCTCGGTGATGAATGCAAGTGTGTTTTTTTTCCTTTTTAGTCTTAAAGGTTAGTGCAGCCTCTAGTGACTCATCCAGACAGTTATCATAAGTTGATCTGGCCCGTGCTGGGGTGTGTTTTTTTTTGTTTTTTTTATGTTTTTGTGGCTTTTCAAAGCCTGCAGCGCTGTCGGAGTCATTTCCCAATCCGTTACTTCATGTTTCGCACACCCTGACGAACACAAGCGCGGGCTCACCCAGACACAGACGCAGACGCTTCCCTTCAAAGTCCACTTCTCTAAACTTGACCTAATCAGATCCTTGGCTCGCGCACGCTCTTGTCTCTCTAAATCCATCCCGTGTTCTTTGGGGGTCTTGCTGCGCGCTGCAGCATCAGGAGCCTCCCGGTGGACCTCAGCCGTCGGTCCTGCACGTCTCCCTGATTACGGCCCCGTCGCTCAGCCCGACCGCACGGGCGCAGCCGCACGAGCGCAGCCGCACGGGCGCAGCCCAGCGTGTTTTACCAGCGCAGCTGGGCTTTTCCGATCGCTGACGACTTTTCCCATTTATCGGGTTTCAGCCTCCCCCCGTGGCCGCGGTATCGCCGTGGTTCGTGCACACGGGGCTCCAGTTGTTTGTATATGCGGGGGTATTTTCAAACAGAGCCAGTAAAGGATATACACAGGGCTCGGAGGTGAAGTGGCAGTGTTCTATCCCTCCTGTTTGTTTACAATGAGTCTCTCTGCAGGCTGTGGAGGTAAGTGATGGATGGAAACAATTAGAGGAAGAGCCTTTTCCTTTAATAGTGAAAAGGATCATCTTAAAGCATCAAAATATTTTAACGACATCTTCCCCAGCCAAGTCCAGAAATCAGGAGTTCCAGGAATGACCCAAACATCTAGGTGCTTGTTACTGATTATCGCTTTCCCCCCCAAATCCCTTCCAGAGAAAATATTGCTATCAAGTATTTACTTCTGGGTCTGTGTGTCTTCCCAGGCTTTTTTAATTTGGCCCAAAAGGTTTGTTGTATCCCTGTCACGGAGGACGTACTGTGAGACAGAAATAACAACTATATGACCTTACTATACGGCCTTTTCAAGGGTAAACATCTGCGCAGAAGCCCAAAGTAGCACACATACATGTATTCATAAACATTTACATACTTATAAACATGGATTTTGAAGATGAAGGAGGGACTAACATGGAGACCGGATGTCACTGATTACCACCAGTGTTATGTTTCCAAAGTGAGTCACCTTTGAGTCTGCAGCCATCGACGCTCAGACCTGCTCTCAGGGCCCTTCAACGCTGCCTTCAGATGGATGACGGCTATCACGCGCCCCGATACGCCGTAACACGCAGCGCTGTTATCAGGACTAACAGAGGGAATACTTTTTTAATAATGTCTCATAAGTAGGTCGAGGCAGCATCTGTTTTTTTTCTTTTTTCTTTTACCCCAACACTGCATCTGTTGCCTTCGGGGTCAAAATCCTGTCAGGTTTGGGTGTCGTTCTCACGCGGGCCGTCATGGGTGGGTGGAGACGAGGGTCTCACACCCCGAATAAACTAGAAGAAGCCCGGAAAAGAGAAACCGCCATGACCCCAGCGAGGGCAGAGGTCTTGGTATGTGTCAAGAAAAAAGCAGCTAGAAATTGGTGAACCCTTAAGAATGAGCCAACTTTCCAGAATTCTACCTTTGCTAATGACCGGGCTCCGTTTGCATGTGCCATAAGCATCCCTGAGAACACGGCCAAACAAAGGATTTAGGCGTGTGACTGCCTCCGTTTGGGGAACCAAGACCACCACCACAACATCCACAAAAGTGGGCTTAACCGTCGCCGTCGACTCTTCTGAAGCAGGCCTTCAGCTTTAAGCTGTTTCCCCTCATCACCGGGACTTTCAAGCTCACCGAAGCTAATTATATAACTAACTTTCAAGGATGGACGGACATGTGTGTCGTTGCCATGTCGTTAGGGCAAAACCGTGGACTCGCGTTCGCAGTACACAGTGTCCCTGTCTGCTACATTAGGCTGACGGATATCTGGCCTTTTGTGTTTGTTTACATTAAAGGGATTTAAAGGCACCCTTAGTAACCCAGCAGATGTGAAGCCTTTTTTTTTTTTTTTTTTTTTTTTTTTTGGTTTTTCCCTTTACCCTCATATTTCAGCTTGTTTTTAGTGCTCCACATCTCTGCGGTCAGTCCCGGAGGATTTATAAACTAAGCTTTCTGCTTCATTTAACGCACAAAAACGTTATAGTTTAAAGGTGAGTCGGGTTTCACGGGCCACACTCACGGCAGTCACAGAAACACCTCCCAGCTTTCCTTTTATATCTTTTTAAATTGCCGAAGACGAGTACATAATCCTGAGAGCTGGAGCGCCGAGCTGCTGTGGTGTCATCTGTGATCTACTTCGACTTTAAAGGAGAGCGTTATCCAACAGGAAGTTAGGGGCTACAAATATCCTTAAAGAACATTAACCTTGTATTCTTTCCTAGTTGCTCCATTCTTTTCTGTTACCCGGCCATGGAACAATCACGACTGTGTTTGGTTTATTTTATTTTATTGGCTCTAAGATGCTAAACAGGCTGTCTGAGCTCGGTGCAAATAAATGAGCCAATAAAGCTTAAATCACGATGATATACAGCATCGTTCCTTTACTCCATGAACGATCCTCCTGGCTAAGACGTGGTTCACTTGCTCGCTCTTTCACAGCACCCAGGGTTCACAAGTGTGTGGTGTTCATCTACCTGTTTTGTGTGTGTGTGTGTGTAATGACCTGAATGGGAGCAGCAGCAGCAGCCAAGTTCAGTGAAGGCAGAGCTACCAGACACCCTGACCCTCACGAGTGTCCGCGGCGAGGAGCCAAATAGCAAACGTGTGGCGTCATGGTCAGGCGGAAAACTCCACTTTAATCAGCTTTCTGGAAATTTGCTTCAATTCAACAATAAATTCGGAGGGAGCGTCGGAATTGCCGCATCGCTTACCCCCTCTCCGACACGCACTCCCACCAATTAGCCGCGAGTTGTTTTAGCAGGTGCCGTCTCGGAGCACGCAGCCTTGTGCACTCACTTAAATCTAATAATCCAGCCCAATTTAACAATAAAGCTGTTGCAGGAAAAGGTAATCAGTCATTTCCTCCCTGGCTCTCACCCCGAGACAGAAGCGAGCGCCAAGGCCAGACACTTGTTCACCTCTGGAACACGTGTGGCAGCGCTCGGTCGGGACGCTCTGCTTCCAATTCCGTCCGCAATCAAACACGCGCACGTTCGGGAGTGTTTCTGATGCCAAGACGCCTGCAGGTTAACGGTCAGCGGGGGGGGTGGAAACCACATCCTGTAACCTGAAGGCGTCTTATTAGGTTCAGGGAGAATCCTCTGGTTTATTACAGGTAGCCTCTCTCCATCTGTCAATATTACCTGATGACTTTTACCGTTAAGCCCCTCCCACATTCCTAAACTCATACCACCGCTCACGATCACCTCCCGCCCCTCTTTACCCAACAGTCGCTCCATAATTGCTCTTACATCTCCCAAAGCCTCGTGTACACTCGCAGTTGCCTGAGTATTTTCTAAAAGGTCCCCACCCTGTGACATTTGTGTGTAAGTACACGTCGGGTCACCGGTGTGTAAAGCCAGGGGTGTGTGTTGTGTCATCAGCTCCTCTCTGTCCAAGAATAAAGAGCCAAGAAAAAAAAGTGCATCGCTCTCTCTATTCAGCGTACACAGACACACACACACACACATCTAAGCAACGCTGCTAAATAGATTCCTGGCAAACACAGGCGGCGTTGACAGGCGAGATGAGCTGCCGTTCCTGTTGCAGCTTGCTGGAGGCACGGAGCCCGGCCCACCTTCAAAAAGGGCCGCCACTGTTGAAGCCACAAAGCCAGCAGACTTGTTGCTGCTGCCTCTGCCAACACACACAAACACGCACACAGCGAGTGATGCATGGCCGTATCAAAGACAGCCGGGTGGGTGCTCGACTATTTGAACAGGTGATTCCCATTTACATCTGCTGACCCCGTTGGCTCCGTGCCTTTTCCAGGAGGTTGTCGGGCGAGTCGATCACGCACGGCTAGATTAGGGCTGGATTTACAGTTTTCAGGTGAGCCGGATTTATCTGTTTGGAGGTGTGATGTTGTTGGCGGGTGACATCATGGTCTAAAAACATGTGTGGTCAGCAGCGTGGGTTTAGAACTCGCAAGGTTTCGTCAGTGAGGGAAGCACCGAATGGAACCTCAGAGCAACTTAAAAAATAATAGAATTCTTCAAAACACAGATTAAACTCATCAAAACCAGACAAACGTTTGAATTCCCTGATCAGAGAGTCCTCAGTTCTTGAAAAGAAAAATAAATCAGTGTGATGAAATGTTCCAGATCAGTGCCTCTTACTCATTTGACTCATTTCTTTTGACATTTACTTTATTAGGAACACAAAGTTGAGTCAAAAGCCAGAACCCCTCTCCGTGTTCCCTGACCTGGATACTCGTCAAAACGCTGAAATATTAACAACCGCGCTCTGAGGATTTCGGCCTCTTTTTCATGATGTTTGTAACGCTCTCCTGAGCAGCGTCTCTTTCTCGGTCTGCCAGGAGTCATAATTACTGACGTCCTGCGAGCACTTCAGCCCGACTCCATCCATTAAAGGCCCAAATCCGTTTCCTTAATCAGTGCTAGGACGCAGTCTGGCTGCTGGTCGGCTCCTGTGTCCTCTGTCAGTGTAGGATAAATGATCCCACCCTTCCCAGGTCTCATCTGTTTCCCCGTTCTGCGACTGTTTTCTTGATGAGGAACGCTGCTAAAATTGTCCCATTCCTCCCTTCTCTCCTCTCCATTCTTCTTTGTTCTGAATACCTCAGAAGGGCACGGAAGGCTTCTGGAAGTCGGTGGCGCACTACGTACCTCAGGAACCCACGGAGATACGAATCCTCAACCCCTACTTCATCCAGGAGGCGGCCTTCCAGTTCATCGGGCTGCCCTTCAACAACGGCCTGATGGGCAAAGGGGTAAGAGGGGCCTTCAACACGCGCGTGAGATGCGCGTAATTGTCTCGTTTTCTACGTAAAACCGAAAAAAGGTCACATGGAAAATCCAAAAGGAGGTTTGTGTTCCTGTCTGAACGCCGGATGAGGGTCATTTTACTGCCTATTTACATAATTTTTATAAATATTTGATGGGAGGGAAAATGTTCTCTGATCATTTCAGCCGTTTTCTCACATGTTCTGATGAAGGAACAATTGTGCTGATGCAGTGGACCTTAAACGAACTTTTCAATCGGGTTCTTTCTGGTAGCGCACGTCCGTAGTAGTGGGGTTTTTCTTTTTTTTTTTGACTTTTTGAAGTCTCGGCTTCTCTGTTTTAGTATTGCAGCTTACTCTGTTTTCATAACACAACGAGGGACAGAAAGTAGATTAGAAGGAAATACCAAACAATTTCTCTTTGTTGACATTGCCGGAACGTGGAATACACGCTGCAGACCAGGTCCGCTCTGTGTCGTACAGTATTCCACAGAGCTGCTTTCATTCCGCGCTGGGAATTCACGGAGGCACTTTGCTCATGGAATCAGGACTTGTGCAAACATCAGAGAACAAACGGCAATTAAGGAGCAGACACGCACACGGCAGAACAGAGGGCCACAGTGTGCACGGGGGATTGGAAATCTGTGGTGACTGTATGTGACGGTCGTTGATGGCTTCATTAAATTTATGTGTTGGTTGTTAAAAATGGAATATTTTGAATACTCTAGCCAGAACATCCGTGCAACATGTGTTCAACATGTGGCATCTGGCCTCTGTGTGTGTGTGTGTGTGTGTGTGTGTGTGTGTGGGGACTGTGAGAGTTCTAACGCAGGGGTTTTATTCACTCTGTGGGGTCTTGGTAGGGATAAACTTTTAGGCCTCAGAACTTTATCTTTACATGGAAAAATGTGAGGTTAAGGGTGGAAGTGAACCAAGTTTTACGTTTGGGTGAGGTTAAATTAGCCTATATATGTGTGTGAGAGTGTGTGGCTGTGTGTCTGTGTGTTCTTGTACTGAAGTACGTACCAACATCTGCATTCTACTGTCAAAGTGAGGACATTATGACTGGTCCTCACATCTTCAAAGGGCTGTTTGAGGGTGAAGCTCTTGTTTTAAGGTCAAGGTTAGAATTGGGTTTAGGTTTGGGTCAGGGAAAGGGCGGGGGTGGATTATGTCTATAAAGGTCCTCACAAAGATAGAAGTACAGGGATGTATGTGTATGATTCAGAAGGTCTGTTCTCCAGGAACATGTTCTGTCTTCTGACCATATCAGTTGAACTTTATGGAGTTTATAGAGTCATCCAGTGTGTGTACGAGTGTGTGTGTGTGTGCGTGTGTGTGTGAATTCATTTGAATTAGAACTCAGCAGGGGGTGGGACAACTGCTGGTTCAGCTCCACCAACCCCAAGGGCGGCAAATCAGGCTAATGATTTAAGTGGGGCCTCCATCCATTCTTTCTTCTGCACCCACACCCCTCACACACACACACACACACCGTCCAACACACAGTCACAATCACACTCGTTACCCCCCAGATCTGTGGCAGCCCAGGGCAGTTAGGAAGCACAGTTCAACCCTGTAGATCACTGTGTGGAGGCGGGGGGGTCACAGGGGTCACATCTTAAAGGTAATAGTTAATCACCCGGTGCTCAAAGTCAGTTAGGTGCAGCAGAGCAGAACAAAGACAGGAGTGTGTGCGCACGTGTGTATGTGTGCGCGCGCGCGCGTGGGGGGGGCAGGTAAATGTGCTGTGATAGCATCAGTAGGTTGTTGTCCTGGAAACCAGCTGGTCCTGACGCCCTGCTTCCCTGTCCCCTCTGCAGAACATCCCGACTCTGGGAACGGTTGCTATAACGATGGCCCTGCACAACTGCGACGAGGTGGCCGTGGCCGGGTTCGGATACGACATGAACACGCCCCACGCGCCTCTGCACTACTACGAGACAGTCAAGATGTCCGCCATTAAAGAGGTGAGCGGGGGGGGGCACGGGAACGGCGAGGGGACGGTGTCGGAGTTTGGGTGGTCCTCCGGGGCGGCGGAGCGCTTCTGCGTGCAGAGACGATTCCTAAAACAAATCAAGTCGGGATCTATAAAATAAGGTCCGGGCTGGGCTTCAGGTCAAGCCTGACAAGTGTTTAATCTACAACGTAGTAAAACGGCGGCGGCCTTTCTTCGGCCACTCCATCACGTGTGAACTATTGGCGTTTTGTTTGAAGGATCGCTCGGCGGAGCAGCGTCACGGCGGCTCTGTCCGCCCATCCGTCAGCCGCCGCTCTCAGTGTTTACAGCCAATCAAAGATGTCACCCGTGCGCCCGGGCGTGTAAACCATGAGCTCAGCACGATGATAACCTCTGTCTAAACTCCGGCGAACCTCTGGCATTTATTACAATCATCTTCATCAACACGCCAATCGCTCGGTCGCACGCGCACGGGTAATGGCGAATACTTCCAGCGCGAGTTGTTTGGCTTTCTGGAAACACACAAACGTCGGCGGAGTGTTCCCCCGCTTTGATTAGAGAGACGTTCCTTTTTTATTTTTTTATTTATTTTTTTTTTTATTGAAATGTCTGAGGAAATTAGAGAAGATAAACAAAAATGATTCAGAAATGTGGGACGGTCGCTGGTTATTTGTTTTACAGGAGTGAGGCTAAAGGCCTTCGTGCATGTGAGACTGATTAAACAGCCCTGAGACGTTTGTGTTTTTACATAATCACACTGTATTATCAGCTAAGCGGCTCTGGACCAGAGCCCCCGTCCCGGCGTCCGTCCGTCCGTCCGTCCTGACTCCGCTCTCTCTTCTGATTCCCCCAGTCGTGGACTCACAATATAGCCAAGGAGAAGGAGTTCCTCCGCAAGCTGGTGAAGGCCAACGTCATCACAGACCTGACCAACGGTATCTGAGTTTACACCCGCCATCGGCCTCGGCACCCCCCCCCCGCTTCCCCGCAGGACTGATGAGCAGGAAGCGGGGGGGAGGACAGACTCTTGGGGGAAGGGACCCTTCAGACCCCCCACCGGCCCGCGCTGTCTGGGCCGATATATCACGAAAAGTTATTTTCAAATAAATGACCCTGGAGTGTTCCAGCGGAGAGCTGCACGCACGTGCCTTGAACCAAAGACTCCTGTTGGATGGGAGGGGAGGGCGGGGAGGGGGGGGGGGGCTTGGGGGGGCGAAGACAGGACGAGCCGGTTGCGGCAAAGCTCCGATGGTCCGACTCTCCAGCGTTTACAGCTTGAGCTGCTCCCCACCCAAATATCACACTAGAGAGGTTTTATAGATGCTGACACACGACTTTGGGGATTTAGCTCAAGAGAATGGAAAAGGGGGGGGGGGAGGGGGGGGGTTACGGAGGGAGGGGTCAACTCTAGCAGTGCCAAACGTACCTCGTACAGGGGGAGAGGTCATCCTCCCGTACTTCTTGCTGCCTGAATGTATTCACTTTCCTCAGTGTAAATATGGAAGATTTTTACTGTGCTTTTTAACAAGCTGCAGCATCCACCCCCCACACACACACTCACCCCCCTCCTCCCTCCACCACGCACCCCCACTCATCCCCACTCATGCCCACCCACCTGACATGTGTAAGTACCCTCCATGACTGACATCACTTTAAAAGCCCGGCTGTAATCAAAGTCAAAAGTCAAAGTCACGTACCTCGCTGTCCCGTGGATAAAAATGAGACAAGATGGGACAGCACAGGCAGTAAAGTGCACACGCACCACAGAACACGTTACACACAAGATGGATGACGTGGCAGTTGCCATCACCCCCCCGGTGGCAGGCTGCAGTATATTGGGCCCACTCGGATGTACTTCAGTAGCAGCCGTGCCAAAATGCTCACAAGTTGAGGTATTGGAAGTGCTGCTGCACCAACTGGGGCTAACTGGACACCGACGGGCTGGAGGGAACCAGGACGTGTCGCCCATCTTCACGGGGCAGCGCCTAAACGCTTCGAGAGGCGAAACATCCGGTGTTTCCATATCTCAAGGTCAGGAGGGACGAAAAGTTACGACGCGTTGTTTAAAAAGGCGGGTTATAACACTAAATACAGTTTGGTTCTTTACATTAGGAGAGGCATCATTTAGTTCAGATTAAGTTATTTTCTTCAGTTCGGACTGTTTCTGTGTTCAGCAGTTCCCGCTACTGTACAGCGCTCTTCCTCACGGTACTGTCTTCATCACATCAGCACGTTGTCTCTGTCTGATTTTCCTGTTGCTGCAGACGATTTTTGTTCTTCACTGATTGGTGAAATTGCTGATTGTAGAATATAAATATATGAGTATCTATATATAATTGTTATTAGGTTGATTTTATTATTTATTTTGTTACTAAATCCCAGCAGTTTAGTCACAGGCAGGCCTGCTTTCAGTTTGTACGTAGAGAGAATGCGAAACTTTGAAGTCGTCGTTGATTTGAATCCGCCTCAGTGTGCTTCCTATTGAGTCTGTGGCCGAAGCAGAGTCATTGATCAACCTCGTATCGATTAGCTGGATGTTCCGTGTAGCCGTATATCTCTTGAATTGATTCAAATCTGTCAAATGTCCTGAGCAATCCGGAGCTGACCGCAGCCGCAGATGACCTTTCAGTATATCGACGCCATCAGTACTATCGCTCAAACCCTGGCACAAGGATGTGGGGTCATCACACCTATTTGCTTCTTTTTTGTCGTTTTTTTTTTTTTTTTTTCAATTTCACGTAGCGATGGTGCACTTAAGTACTTCACCAGATCTGGATTTTTTTTTTTTTTTTTTAAAACCATTGTCATCTGATGGCTACATACGCTGCGTCACATCCTCCTCTTTGCTTGTTTCGTCTGGAAGCAACGCGCAACTTTTTGGAATCTTTATAACGAGCGACGGCGCAGGGGACGTCTTACCGTTGCACTATGACGTGGGACCAGTCCATTCCATGTGCAGGGACCCGAAACTCATATTCAAGCCCCAAAATCAATCAAATCCACGTTGACTTTCGTTCCCAAGGAGGAGCCCAAGGTATCAAAACTGGCGTCAGCATATCAGTCGCCCCCTGTTGGTGGGCTGCAGTAGGGTAAGAACCCCGTTTCCTCAGTGTTCCCTTTAGGATGGACAGAAGTAAAGGTCAAATGAAGGTCAAATCCACACCATAGTGGACATGGTTTAAACTAGTTTTCACCTTTCCTGATATGAGAAACCACTGGACAATCTGTGTAATACTTGAATGTTTGATACTCGTTGAGCAGCACGAGTGCGAGCTTGAAAGATTAGACTGGAGGTAGCAACACGCATCATTAATAATGCAAAATATTTGCAACATGGAGTCAGCGGGCTAAAATAAACCACGCCAAACCACCAATAGATCCTTGAAAGCTTTGACACAAAGCAGATCTTTTGTTGAAGTCTTTTTTTTTCCCCCTGAAGGTTTGACTTTTTTTTTTTTTCTTTAAACAAAAGCTGGAAAAGTTTAAATGGATTAGACCCAAATCAGAAACGGAATCATTATCAAAGGCGAATGTATTCCCTCCAACCTTCATATTTATTGAACCGTTTTTGTTACATCACCATCAGTGACAATTCAGTGTTATCAAGTGTTACAGTGTCTTTTTTTTAAAATACAGTTCAGTTGTAAATGGCTTCCTGCGACTCAATAAATACATTTGTAACGGACGTCCGTGTGTCTGACTGTCTCGCCGCAGCAGCTGGTGCGACTGGGGGCCATTTTGACTGTGGGGGTGAAGACCTGGTTCTACGGTTGAGGGTACAATCGGGGTTAGGGTCCGGGGGGTTAACTGGGATGGCCGGGTTTGGGGTAGGAAGCTGGGAAATGTGTTACTGCAAGGAAAGTCCCCACAGAGATAGAAATACGAGGCTGTGAGGCTGTGTGTGTGTGTGTGTGTGTGTGTGTGTGTGTGTGTGTGTGTGTGTGTGTGTGTGTGTCTGTCTGTCTCTCTGTGTTTTCCAGTGCACGATGATGCAGGAGTGTTTGGAGAAGACCTTTTCCCTCGCCTGCGCTCTCCCATCCGGTGGACTTCCTTCCTCCTCGCCCCCCCCTCACCTGTGCCTTTCCCAGCCTGACCTGCTTCCGCCTCCCAGGTCCCAGTTTTTTGGTTTCTTTTTTTTTTTAACTTTTTTCTTAACTCGACCCGCTCAGCTGCAGCCGCGAAAAGTCCCTCTCACTTTCACACGCCGCTGCAGAACCGAGCGGGCTGGGCCCGTCCAGCTGTGCCGTCTGGTGTGAGGTGAAATAGGACGGGACGCCGAGGGCCCTTAAATTGCCGTTAATGGGGTGCCAGAACCCCGTGACCGTGGCCGCTTGTGGCTTTCAGAACCCCCCCCAAACGCAGCAGGACGAATATTTGTCACCTGGGAGCCCCCGAGGCAGCTGTCCCGGCTGGAGGCGGTTCTTCCCGTCCGGCGCAGCAGACGGGGGGTGTGGCGCGCCTGCACCTCCTCAGCTGACGGGCCTTTTATTCCCTGCGACAGGTTCCCCACCCCACCTTCTCTCAGTAGGACTGGAACGGAGGGGCCACGACCCCCGGGCCTGAAATTTAAACTCCTCGTAAAAAAAAAAAAAAAAAAAGTTAGACTGGGGAGAGAAAACACCCATTCGACAACCCCCCCCTTTCTGTTTACTTAATGTCGGGTCAGCTGCAATGAGGGAAAACAACATTCCCTTCTCCAGCAGCGCGTCCCACTTTCTGTCAGTTTACCTTTGCGTCCGGATGTGTCACGCCTACACGGCTGTCCTGTGTCACTGGAGGGAACTCAGCGCCTCGGCTTCTGGGGCGTCCAGGCTTCAGATATTGGAGCGAAGCCCTCCAAGGCGCCAGCAGATACCTGCTATCAGACCCCCCCGGGGCTGAAAAATCACCAGTGGCTCCTTCATTTTCTTGGGAAGTGCCACCACGCGGTCCCAGATAACTGATGATGTTCTCGCAAACCTCGGTCCTGGTTTATGTTAGCGAGCAAACGTTGGCGTTAAACCTGGGGGCGGGGGGGTTTGATGTTGTTAACATGCAAGGATTAGCCATGCAGAACTTCTGGAACTTCTACTCGACCTGTTTTTGCCATAAGATGGATGAAAAGCAAAAAAAAGGTGATTTTTGCCGAATGCCAACAGCTGAATTGTTGACGGCGGAGCCTCATTTAGGCGTCTGTCCGCTGTGGACTCTGCTCACCCTCCATCCATCTATCCAACAGCACATCTAATCAAGCCGAACTTTGGGGGTTTATGCAATCGTTATGCGATACAACAAATCTGGAGGACATCCTGCTGGAAGACGGCTTCGCGAAAGCTCTGAAGTGTAAATTACTGTTGATGTATCGTCATTGTTTGAGCAAATGTGGAAACATGTTGTGCTGGAGTTCGCCGTTTCGCAGCAACAATATGACTCTGCCCCGCAGTTCTGGATTGGTTTCGCAGATTTGGCCCCCGCAAGGTTTTGGACGGCGCGCTGCACGAGGGGAGTTCCCGTCTGAGAATGAAAACAAACTTGTGAACCTGAAGCGCGTCCAAGGCAGGAAGGCACCTTTGATAGAGGGAGGAGGCGAGAAGGGAGGGCAGGAGGAGGAAGCTGCAGGTCGTTCCTGAACTCTGGAACTGTCTCTCAACTCCAGCCCCCCCACCCCACACACACACACACACACACATCCGGACCTGGACTCGGATTGATTCGGCAGCTTCACGAGCCCAAGCCGCCACCCTGTAGCCATGGAGGCGGCGGTGAACATCCCTGAGAGCCCCACTAACTTCACTAACTTCCCTCACAAAATCCAAAAAAATGTCCTGGAATATTAAACTCGTAAATCGAGTTTTTATATTACAACAATGACCCGAAAAAATACTCTCCTACAAAGCCCGTAGGCGTGTGTGTGTGCGTGCATGTGTGTTTTTTGTGTGCGTGTGTGTGTGTGTTACACGAACTTTAACAGGGCCCAGGCAAAAACTGTCACCCTGAAAATCACTTTCACGATTCCAAACATGCCCGTCATCATTGCTCGCAGGCACCCACACACACACACACACACACACACACACACACGCATGCACACACACATGCACACACACGTGTGTGACCCTACCTGCAGAGTGCTGCCCTCTGCTGAAGCTCACCTGCGGGCTTGTTTACATGGATTTTTTTTTCTGTTGGGAATTCCTTCGCTCGTCTGATTTGGAAGCAAAATTGTCCGATTTTCTCATCTTTCACTAATTTTGGAACTTTTTGATGAGAGCCTTCCCGGAAGCTTCCCGAGCCTCATCCCTCTTATCCGAGGGCACATTCCTGCATATCGTGCACCTCAGCTGTGCAGTATTGCTTTGTTGCCGGCTGCTATTAATAGAGATCAGAGATCCTCCCTGCGTTTGTCTCTGCCTCTGCAGAGGAGGAGAAAGTGGCCCCAGAGAGGAGCTGTTTGCCCAGCCTTTGTGCTCCGCGAGCCACACTGTTTGCCCTGCAGGGAGTGCCCCACCCGGAGGGCCCCACCAGGCATCGGAGGGCGGGTGGGTCGGCTCGGGATGGGACAGACCTGCGGGGCCGATTCGTCTCCGGCTCCGGCTTTGCTCATCCATCCAGGCAGACAGCAGGTGAGCTGGGGAGGAGGACGAGGGAGTGGGACAAACCTCCGGATCACGGAGCAGGATGCTCTCTGCGCTCCAGCCGTGATCTGGAGGAAGAAGTCAAGTCTCCGTTTTCAGACTTTCGATTGTACTAATTTGAAGCGTGAAATTACTTGAGCTGCTCAAGTGAATGCCTGAATCTGATTTAGGGTGATCCAGGATGGTCTGATAGACTGTTGGCTCTTGAGGTTACACAACTGTAAACTGTTATACAACTGTAAAAGGAAAACAGTAGATATCAAGAGCGCGCTTTAATGATCAAAGAATGACAAAAATGAAGCGTGCACGACGGGGAGATTGAAGCATTCCAGACGGAGATCAGCGCCCGAACGCAAACCTTCCAGCCTGCATCTTGCTGTAACTACTGTTGGGTGGGGCGTTTTATATGTCCGTGCCCGGGGGCACACTGTCACATATTGCGTGCGTTCATGCGTGTCTAATTCTTGGCGCGGTGTGCGCACTACAAGTGGAGCACAGACTAGAGTGTAAGGTCTGAAAAGGCAGATGCCACCCGGAATCTTCTGCTGAGTCTCTCTCCAGAAACGCTTCCCGGCCGTCCTGCGGGACACTCACTCCCCTCCCTCTCTCCTCCCTGCGCAGGAACAATAAGACATCTGAGATGTGTGCGCCGCCAAAGAGAAATCTGGCCACTTTGCTGAGTGGACACCGCGCTCCAGTCTCACAAAGTCTCTGACAGGCGGAGCGGTGCGCCGTTTTTACGCATCGCTCCCCAGAACTGCGAGGCATTGGAGACGTTGTTCGGCAGCCGCGCAGGAGACTTCTGAGGAGACAGCGGAGCGGAAAAGTGGCTTAAATCGGATACCTGGGTCCAAAGTAAGACTTTCGTTTGAGGTTGAAGCGTTTGGATGTGTGGATCGCAGCTGCGCAGAGGCGTCACACATGGAGTTTTCGTGTTCATGGCAGGCGTTTTGACCGACAGAGCAACTTTCTCTCACGGTTAGCTCCCCACGCAGGTCCAAAGTGAGGCAGCTGACGCGTAAAAGAAGAAGGAGAAGGGGAAAAAACCAGGATTTTCCACGAGTATTTTCCTCTAAAATTACTGACACCGAACCCAGAATTTCCTCGCGGTATTTATTCCACTACCCATAGAGTCTGTTTGGAGGCAAGACCGAACAGGTTGTTGAAGTAAGGAGAGGGGAGCTGTGCCTGAAAAACTGGCTTCATTTCATCAGATGATGACTGGTGAGAGCGCACGGAGAGACCGCACGACTGCGGCCAAACGTTTTACACATCCGACTGTGTGACTGTGCGTCGCGTCCACTTGTTCGACGCGCTCGACTCTTTATGAACCCACAAACTTCTACCTAATTAGGCTTTAAATAGGTTTCCCCCGGCGTGTGCCAGCTCATTGCAAAGTTTATTTTTCCTGAATAGCTTGGACTCTGAAAAACAATCCAACCCAACGAGACCTCTGGTGTCCGAAAATGCGCGTTTCCTTCGAAAATAAAACAAAATTACGCTCCAGGGGACTCAATTACATGTTGTAGACAACTGGTTCGAGTTCAGAACAGAGGAGTTCATTCATGTCAAAACACTTGACAGGAGGAATACGCTGATTTATGGAATCTAACATGAAACTAACTGACGTAATCGTGATCTTCGAATAACACCCGAATGTTGACACTTAAAAAAAACCCGGCAGAATGTTACTTTATCCCTGCGGTTTATCTGCGTGTATTCACTGTTCACCTTCTCTCTCCAGGGTGTTGAGACTCTGCCAAACAGCAGTGACAGAAGAGCCGGACGCAGAGGGGGGGAAAAAGAAGGAGTTTTGGACGCGTATATGAAACGAGGAGGAGGAGGCGCCTCGCGTTAAAGCAGAACCGCTTTAGATGGATTTTTCATGTTTGCTCCAGCCGCAGAGGAGACAGCCTGCCCCGCACAGTTGCGAGCCGTGACAGTGAGGTGTGAAACATGACACAGCGCGGCAAATGGATAGCCGCGAACGGGAGCTGCCCCCGGTGCGGACGAAGCGGCTCCACCGGTGCGCGCTTGGAGGAGAAGGCGCGCAGCAGTGCCGGTAAGGCGCAGTCGCGATGCGCACATTCAGCTCAGTTGTTGACGTGAAAGCAGACCCGCGCTCTTTGTTTGCTCCGCTGACAACAATGGAGATGTTTGATGTGTGATTCCCTTTTCACGTTCTCCTTTTTGTGTGCGTGCTGAGCTCCAAAACCTGCCCCGCACGCACCTGCCAGCTGCTTTTACACCGCCTGTGACCCGCAGTCATGTTGGGCTTAATTTAGTGTTTATTGGGGGGGGCGTCAGCGGGGGCGGAGGTGTTTGATCTCTGTGTTTTATGGCGCCAAATTTGGTGATTAACGACGTGACGCGTTTACAAGGTGCAAGAAGGTGAATCTGAATTATGGAAGGGTGTAAATCAGAGTGACCGCGATGTGACGCGTGTGTGTGGATTGTTATGGATGTAGAGGAGGCGAATCTCCAGTGTGACCCCCCCCCATCCCAATGGTGCTGGGAAGGTGGGGGAGCTCCACGGCTCCAGCTCCTCTGTGGGCCTCTGAGAGTATCACATCAGGTCTTCTAAGCTTCAAGTGTTTTGACATGTTTCGAGCTGAGCACATTTCATGAAGATGGGATCTTTTTTTAAACTCTTCCTGGGGTGTGGGGGCCCCCGGGGGGGGCTTGGTGTTTTGCGGTGGTTTTCATCCTGAGTGGTGCCATTTGTAAGGATCAGCCTGTTGATGATCTGTGACTCAGCGATCCGCTGACTCGCTGAGTCAACACTTACTCACCGGGGCTCAGCCGGAGGACGGCTGACCTGAGATCTTCAGGGTTTGGTTTACTCACACATCCACACCGTTGACTGATGTGTGTGTGTGTGTGTGTGTGTGTGTGTGTGTGTGTGAGAGAGAGAGACATGTCTCGTGAGGCATGTGATACACCCCCCATCGTACACCCTTAAAATGGGGTGTGAAACGATCTTGTCTTTTGTTAGGCGTGTTTGGTCGGAGATTGGCCGTTTGTTCTCGTCGCCGCGCCTCTCAGGCATCTCACACCCCCTCGTCACGCCGCCACGGCTTTCACTTCCTCCAGCCAAAGGTCAGGGGGTCGGCGGCCCTGCCGTGGGTCAGGAATGGAGGGCTGGCGTGTTCTGTTAGCCAGCGGCCTCTTGATGTGTGGTCTGGTTTACGTTATCTGGGACCAGGTTTTACGAGGAGCGGCGTTCCGTTTGTTGGCGTTTGGGGTTTAACTCTTTGTTGTTCTCGTGCCGTTCGGAGTTGCTCCCCAGACTCCCAGTTTAAAAAAAAAAAAAAAAAAAGATGTCAACATATCGAACATCCGGCAGCGTTTGTTTTCAGGTTGCGTCTGTTTTGCAGCCTCTAGCCTCCGAGCTCAGCGCTCGTCCCAGGCTCACTGGGACCAGATCAAACTAAACAACGTGTCTGGTAAAATAATTACCCTTCTTTTCCGCCGGAAATCTACGCCCTATCGTATTCACTGTTACTGTTTCATAGACAGTTGTAATTTTGTGCCTTGCCTGATGCATTTTGTTTGTAGGCTAGTCTGCACTGGCCCGAAATTGAGGCCTGTTAGTCTTGTGTATATCATGAACATTTACGAGCATGATGGAGTCCAAACAGTCACTAAGTTAAGTATTTTTTACTCCCTTTTATTTACTGCAGGTATTTCTGGCTTGTTTTCTCATCCAGATTCACTCCGACTCTGATATTCTGTTGCACTGTAACACTACATGGTTACAGGATGTACTCTAGTCATTTATTTGTCTGGCTATATCATTTTAATTGTTCTATAAAAAGCTCTAAAAGGGAAACGCGTTCCTCCAGTCCTCAAACAGGAACTTGGCCCAGCTCTGAAAACGCGAGGTGGAATGAAGGCATCGCTCGTCGAGGGTCATAAAGGCCTCGCGCCACAGCCTGAAGTGTTTAGCGCCATTAAACGCCGTGAAAGATTCCGCGGCGCGTAGCGTCCCGGCGTAAATCTGCCTTTGAGGCGCGTGCGCGCGGGGCGCGCGGGGGGACGCGTCTTCGGCCGGGGTCCGGGCCGCGGCGGGTCATCTTACGCTCGTCGTTCTGTCCCGGGCTAATGGAGGAGTGTGCAGCGCGAGGGAGATTGATTATGCAACCTGAAGTGCCACAGGGCAACTCCAATCTGGAAGTGCTTAGAGTACACAGCCTTCCACGATGATTCCTCCGGGGCAGATTGGAGGAGGCATGATCTGACAAAGAGGAATTTTCGGTTTGCTAGATGGATTCCTCCAGACAAATGCTTCCCATGCTGCTTCTGCCGCACTTGCTCCGCGGTGGGAACGGTTCCCTCTCTGATCTCCAGCCGTTTTAATGTTGTTGTTATTGTTGTGGAGCGCTCTGACGTCTCCGAGTTCAAACGGCTTAAATTATTCAGAACAAAGCGGTGGTTAGTAGACGTGGAGCCGCCGCTGATGAAACATGGAGAAAACTCCTGTCCTTATCAAAAAATCTCCCTGTTTTTTTTCCCCCCACAAATACAGAAGAATGTTAACTGGCCCCGTGTCTCTGAGAGTCTTTTTTTTTTTTTTTTTTTTTTTTTTTGATACAATAAGAGGTATTCTCCCGAAATTAGCGGGTCAGCTTCATTAATCATGGCGTCTGAGGGCTGCTTTGAACCATCAGGCCAGGTCATTAAACCCAGCCTGTCTGGGGCACGAGCGGGCGACACGGAAACACTTTGGAGATCGCTGGTTGGCCCACAAGACACACTAATAATGACCTGTGTGTGTGTGTGTGTGTCACAGATGGCCACTTTTCTGAGTGCGGCTCACAGGCCCAGCGTGGGCTTAATTTGGAGAAATAACAACACGAGATGGGAGCAAGAGAAGGTCAAGAGGGTCGGAGAGGGGCCTTTCTTTTGTGAGGGAGGTGAAGGTTCTGTCTAAATAGAAAGAAACCAAGAGCCCTAATGTGCGCCTATTCATCCGTTTCCACCCCCGTCCTCCCCGCGGCCCTTCGACCGCCGTCGTCCTCACAAACACCGGAAAGTGAAATCCTACCCTCTGATCGCAGCGCCGCCGCAGCTAAAATGTGTTCCCATTTAAGGTGAGGCTCAACCAAGCGCTCTCTGTGTGGCTTCCTTTTAAAACCAACTTAATCAGGCAGGAATTCGGGCTTATTAGGGTCAGGGACACTCGGAAGCAGCCCCGGCGAGAACGCGAGGACGCAGATGTGTCGCTTCAGGAGGCTTGTCCTCCTCCCCGGGAATCACGGGAACGAGAGCAGACGATGCCGTCCGGTCCGATTTACCCGACCGGGTCACGAGACGCCTCCGAGTAAGGTGCATCGTGGGTTCCTGCGTGGCTAATTAGAACTAGCTTCACATTAGTTAAACTTCCCAGTGACCCCCGCGTCCTTAATCTGGCAGGAGCGGCCGGCTGAAGCTGACGTGGAAAATCCTGCAGAGGCTCCGCTTCTCCTCCTTTTTCCCTCCCTGCCGGCTTTCAAAAGCTCCGCTGGCACCGATTTGCAGTTGTGTATTAAAGCGGGTTTGCGGTTATTACCATTATTTTCATAGTTTTGGCCATCGCGCCTGCTGATAATTGTATTCACTGGTTTAATTGCTAACAACTGGAAACCGGTGGTCACGGTGCCAGGAAGTTGTCTGATGGGCCAATAAACAAGTCAGAGCATACCTCGCACTGTAAGAAGAAAAAAAAAAGAGAAGCAAACAGGCTGTTTTAACTTTCATTTGGAGGCAACATGGACCTCAAACTTCTTAATCAAGGGCATTTATTTTCAGCCCTCGAGCCTTGTTGGGACTTTTTGTTCCATATTTTGCTGAGATAAGTTTGGTTGTGACTCTGATTATGTAATTTAGCAGAAATGTGAGTTTTACAGTGTTAGACATTTCAACTCTACCACTAAATTTGGTTCCCACCATCAGCCACCGAACGAACACAAATATATTTACTTGTCTAATGTTGGTGCTGATGTTAATATTAAAGTTGATATTGGATCGAAGAGCCCGCCTCCGCTGGTTGGAGCGTGAGTAATTATCTCCAAAAGGCAAATCATTGGATAAACTGGCCCAAACCTGTCGGGCCGCGATGTCGTGATTTGCGGGTGGACGTTCGTGACGGCGCTCTGTTTCCAGTTCCTCCAAATTAAATATCATTGACAGATTGACAGAGGACGGTCATGTGACGCACGCCTCCTCCCGACGGCAGCAGCGACAAACACGGGCTTCTTCAGAACAAATTAGCCGCACGCGTTGTGATTAGCCCGGCGTGTAGAGGAAGGTGGGGGTTTGTTTATGTGGGAGCGGGCGTGCCAGGAGCATCGGGGAGCGTCTCAGGCAGTCCAACCGGTCGCGTGTGGCGGCTGCCGTGGTGTCACGTGCTCCTGGCTGTTGTCCCCGCCGCCGTCCCGCCGTTAGGACGGCTCCATCAGGAGCGGGGGGGGGGGGTCAAAGCCCTGGTCACGGGCGCCCCCCTTTTACGCCCCAGCGGAAATTTGCGTTTTATTGCTTCCCCGGTCAACCGCTGATCTCGGCCCGCCATGATTCTGCAGGAGGCCTCTGGGAACGCCAGCCTGCACGCGTGAGAGCGCTCATCACACCCCAGGCGCGTTATGGGGGCTTCGATGGCTGGAGGAGCACCGGAGCTGCTCCTCCCGGAGCTTCTCTCCTCAGAGGTGGGCTGCGGGGTCAGCGCTGCCCAGCATCATCTGGCAGGTTTACAGGCTCACCTGTTGACCCTGAAAATGAATCTGCCCTCCAAAGCCCCGGGTTAGATTTGCTGGTACAGGCGTAATTTACAGCGACTGGGTTTGACTGAGATTTTTGTGGGGGGGGGGGGGTGCGACTGGTTTTGGGGGAGTTCGCACCCCGCGCTGCTATAACCCGCCACTAGGGGGCGGGCGGCTCGCCTTCGCTTTTATCATCCACACATCCATCCAGTGCCGTTGGCCCGCCACTTCTCTGTCTCACGTCTGAAATAATCCCAGACACCCCCAGACTCTGGCGCTGTTAGCGTGTAAACCGAACCCCCCTGGAGCGAGCAGTTGGGGGTGGGTTGAGGTCATACGCGCTGGCTCCTCTCCTCGCCGCCCTCCTCCGGGCTCCGCCGTGTCCACACCTCTGATTATCGCCTTCCGTGTGTGCGCGCTCTTTACGTGGTTGAGAAAGTATGAAAGGTGGCAGCCGGCTGCCGGAGCATGTGCGTGCTGGTATGCGTGCACATGTGTGTGAGTGCAGCGGCGTTTGGGGGGGCGCTGACCCACCTGAACGGAGGCCTGGGAGCTGCTATCTGTTTCTCATTTCACCAGCGCTCTGTGGTTTTCCAGCAGTGACAGGCCTCAGAGTGGAAACTGGCACTAACGAGCAATTACATCCTGCCTGCCTGCCAGGGATTATGGGATTACAGACTGTCAGTGGCTCCGTCTGTGCGTCCTTTTCTTCACTTTCTTTTTGCCATTCGTTCCTTTCACCTTCTCTCTGGTGCTGCACCGTTTTATTCCTTTTGTTTTTATGCCCCCTCCCTTTTCAAGATCGTTTTCCTCTCGCGCCGCGTGTAGATCAGATCATCCCGCTCGTCCGTGTTAATCCCACTTCATCCAGTTTGTGTCTGGATTAAATAATTCGGCAGGCTGTTGAATTATGGCTTAGCAGAAATCCTTCAGATACATTAAACTACGTTTAAAAGTTCAGGTTACCTCAAACTGTTCGACGATTTATTCAGATGGAAGTCAGAAACATTTCCTTAAAATGGGATTAGAGTATACCTAATCTATAAATATGTCATAGAATAATCACACACACACACACACACACACACACACACACACACAGACACACACACACAGACACAATACATACCTCAACATATGTGTTGAAAAATGTCTCTTTAGGGCTTCTGTGAGGGCAACCATCAGGATACACAGTAATATTTAATCTGTTTGCTGACGCTGCCTCAACAGTTTAAGAGCATATTGATGTTGGTATTGATGGAGATGGTGGTTAGCACACTCCCAGCCAGGAGGTTGCGAGTTTGAAGCCAGTCTAAGGCTTTCCCTTTGATGTGTGCGTTGATCTTTGTGTTGAGGTGTCTCTGTTTGTTGTGTACATCTGTAAGATCTTAATCTCAAACCTTTCACCGCTCTCATTTACTCGATGTTCCCGAACTCGACAACAAGCCTGCGTTCTCGCCCGGGTGGCTTGTTTCCGTAAAGATCCCAAACTCTCGTTAACGCCGAGATCAAAGCGAGATTAAAGCACAGTTACGAAACAAGTTTTCCTCGCCGCTCCGGGGCTGCGCTCCCCGGGACCTTCGCCGGGCTGCTCCGTGTCTGGTAGCGATCAGACGGCTCTCCTGGTGTTCCGTCCCTCCGTTCTTCTCCTCTTACACCGCAGGTGTCTTTTATTGGGGCGGCGGTGATTTACTGTAGCCTTGTTTTTCTCCCCGTTCCCGCAATCAGGCGCGGCGGCAGTGACAGGTTAAAGCTGGAGGTCATTCCGCGGAGGAGCGCCCACACGGCGGAGAACAGAGCGGGGCTCTAATAGGAGGTCATTATCGGAGAAGTTTGGCTTTTAAACTCGCAGGAGAGCTCGGAGCGTTCTCTTTTTTTTTTTAACAAGGTGAGAGGTTTATGGAGGCTCCGGAGCCGAACTTTTGGACCGAGCCTGTAACAAAATACAGTAGGAACTAAAATTACAAATCAGAAACACACATGGCACTTCTCCGAGTGAACGTGTTGAAAAATAGCTGAATTAATTTTTCAAAAATGGGGCTGTTGCATTATTTATGGTGCAGGGAGAAAACGGTTTAAGTAGTTCTTAAATATCTGTGGACATATGTGACGAATTTCATGCTGAACAGAATCATTGTTAATCTTTTTGGCAGACTTGAGATTAGATCTGTGTTTCCGCAAGTTAAACAAATGGTACTTTTTCTCCTTTAGCTTAAGAACACCGAAGCTTCTTTTAACTTTCTTTGAGTTGTGGACTCGAATGATGGATAAAATCAGTTTTAATGTCCGATCTTACGTTTAAGGATTCTTTTACCTCATTAAAAACCTCTCGAATGAAAATCTCAAAGCACTTAAACTCCATCTGCATCAGCAGAGAGCATCAGGGGGATCGGCCGTGCAAACACAGCCTCTGGCTTTATGGGAGCCGGCGGCCTCAGGAGGGTTCCTCCGTCTAGCTGAGCTGCAGAGGAGCACCGGCCAAAATGGAAGGTGACAAGAACTCCGCTCCGCCTGCCGCAAACATCCCGTCTGACGGGCAAATCAAAGGTTTTAATCAGCTAAACATGGAAGGGGACGCACGCTCGGCTTTCTAAACACATATAGGAAACGTGCTCGTGAGGCTGTTAGATCCCATACTGCGCACACACACACACACGCGCACACACACACACGCGCACAGAGTCAGCTCCCTCTCTTCTTCCTCTCTCCACCCGTCTCCTCCCTGAAAAGGCTGCAGGCGTCGGGCTGTAAACAGCTCCAGAGCACTGAGGTGAAATGAACCAGCAGACAGGCCTGAGTACAGACTCCCAGCTCGCTGATCTAAATGAGGCTAAACACTCCCAGCTGCGGCAGCGGGGACTGGGAATAGCACCTCTCCCGAGGATCTATGGCCCCGCGTCCAGAGCTGGCTTGAGGAGCCGACACAGTTTGGTTTTAGGTTGCAGCGCTGGAGCGCTCTGCCACCGCGGCGCTGATTTATGCTCAGTTTGTGTCTCCTTGTCCTCTCTGTCTCCAGCTTCGCTTTCCCTCGGCTGAACTGTTGCAGCTGCGGCCCGCAGGACAGCAGAAATGCGCCGGCGGCTCCTATCGCGCCCCACGATCTGTAACCTTTTCCCAGTCGCCCGACACGACTGCCGGGTTCGCCTTTTTGATGCTTAAATAAACACGCGGGGCGTATCAGCGCCATCTGTAAACACGCGAGCGCTGCGCGCCCGAGTGCGCGAGCGCCGAGGTTACACAAAGCCCCTCGGAGATGTCGGACGCCGTTCAAAGGATGCTGGAGGTGTCGGCGGGTGGAAGCCGGGCTCCGGCAAATGCTTTGCAGCCAGGACGACGGAGCGGAACCCGGCGAAAAGCAGCTCGTTCCTTGAAATAATTAGAAGAAGTGGAACAGATGGGGCACAGCCAAGCGGAAATTCAAAGGAAAGGTTTTATTATTTTCAGGCCTGCGCTGGTTTGTCCTCGCCGAGGGGTTCCGGGAAGCTGCTGCGGGAGCCGAGCGATCGAAATCTGACCGCCCGAACCTTCTCCCGGCAACCGGGTTTATCACGTTTTCCTGACAGAGGGGCGACGGGGCGTGTTATCGAGGGCTTTCTCCTCGTGTGTGTTATCGAGGGCTTTCTCCCCCCCGAGACGAAGCACCGATACCAAACCACGGTAGCTTCTGGGGCTTGGATCCAAACTGTGTGATCCCAAGACCTTCAGATCCCCCGGCCCCCCCCCCCTCCGAGGAGGGCTCGTGACCCCTCCCGCCCTGATCTTCAGGCCTGGCCTTGTGTGTTCGGTGTGGCTCCAGCCAGCTCGACCCTCCGCCCTGCACGTACCACGCATGAACATCTGCAGCCTTATCACCTGTCCTGCATCGCTGCTTTGTTTTTTTCCCCCTCTGTCGGACCTCCGTGAAGCGCTCGCCACGCCTGCGGTGCCCCTGCCACAGCAGTAACCCTGAAGAATGCCTCTGACAAGTGTATCGCAGATGCCGCCTTTTGTCTTGGCTGCGCGTACGAGCCGACAAGCCGCCACTGGCCGCGCTCGCTGGCAGCAAACAGAAGCGACAACAAACAGGCTGTCCTGGCGCGCTGAGGACGTGATTGATGCCGGGGGGGCCCACCGCACTCGCCTTTATTTTCTTGTACTGTACCCGGACAGTGTGTGTGTGTGTGTGTGTGTGTGTGTGTGTGTGTGTGTGTGTGCGTGTGCGTATAGATGTGTAGGCATCACATCGCCCGCATCCTCTGCGTTTAGTTTACGTTAACGTCGTGGGCCGGTGGGAAGCGGATGGTTGGCGGGGCACACATTCCTCTGCGTCTCTGTCTCCGCAGGTGGGACCACATGGAGGCTTCGGCAGAAGGTTAGACGCCAGATCGCTCCTGTGACCTCAGCAAAAGCCAAGGTAGAACGTCTACCCCCCCCCCACCCACACACACACACACACACACACACACACACACACACACACACTCGCCTTTCTGACTGAATGAAATCACCAGCTCTGCAAACGCTCCCGCCATACCATTTTTCATTCCCATTGTCAGACCTATATAAACCAGAGAATGAGGTATTCGTGCTGTATGTATAAATTCCCAGTTGCACTTCATCCCCAGAAGGATCATAACTGAGCTTTTCCATTAAACAACGCCAGCACGGAAGCTTTGGATGCTAAATTATCAGCCCAGTGGACGAATCCTGATGCAGTACAGAGATATTTGACTTAAGTAAGAAGAAGAAAAGAAAAAAGTGAGCTCACTTTTTTTTTTTTTTTGGAGGAAACGGGCTTACGGCAGAGCCTCGATGTCGCCAGCTTCAGGGTTTTTTGCAGAGCTGTGTTTTCACTGTCCTTAAAGGGATTATCTAATCTTATTAATCTGTGTTTATATCATTGGCCATTTTCGCTGAAAGCTAAAGTCCACATAATCAGGTCCATGTAGTGTGTCTCCACGGGCAGATTTCAGCGAGAGCTCAAAAACCAATAAAAAAAAAAAAGCTGCAGAAAGCAACATAAAGGCTAAAAAAAAAAAAAAAAATGGGAAGAAATAAAACTACCGGCATGGGCGAGGCTCAAGTTTATCATGTCTGCTGCCTCCACAGAGAGGAGTAAAGATAAAGAGCAGCTCAGTGCAGGACTGTCAGAACTGAAACGCCCGTCATTCAGCGTGGAGGATTCAGAGGTCCCCAAACACCAGACAGGTCCTTTTTCTAACATTAGCCTTGGCGGCGGCGCGTTCAGCGTCGCCCAGCTCGTCTTTTTTGGCTTTTGCAACGTGCAACTTGACTGAAGCCACGAGGCCCCCCGAATGACCGCCAGGCCGCGTTTGTGACTCACCGGTAAACACAGCGCCGTATTTAACAGCTAAAGATCCCCATTAGCTGGCGGACACCACGGCAGAGCTACAGGACAGTAAATAAATAGCGGATTCAACTTTTCCAGCTGTGACTTCAAACAAATGCTAACAAGGCAAATATGCTTATGCAATGCTGGCAGCAGGCTGCCATTTCCAGATGAGTCCACGCTCCTCAGTCACAAAAAGAACATATTTATACAGCAAGTATGTTAAATAAAAAATATTATTATTCATTAATTATGGCTACATGCTCAGGTAGCAGAAGGAAAGCGAAGGTCCGTGATGTGGGCGTGCTGTCTGAGGCCACATCTGTCTCCTGCAGATGTTGCTGTGGGTGTTCCTCTCTCTGCTGCCCCTGGCGGACGGGGCTCACATGACAGCAGGTGGCGCCGGGGTGGGCTCCCACACCGGTGATGCAGTGGGCCTGCTGGGAGGCCAGGAGGAGCTCGAGCTCCCCGTGACGCTGCCGGAGGCGCTGGAAGACGAGGAACAGGAGGACGGTGGTCACCCTTACTCTACTTGGCATGCGCTCTACGGTACGGAGGCGCTCCTGATAATGTCATTTATAACTGCTTCATGCTTCAGCAGGCAGAGGACTGGGAGGGCTGGAGGAATCTGCGCATTCCTCAGCCTTTATGTTTAATTAAAAACAAAACCAGAGAGTTTTGCGCACATTGTGCTGCTTATTCATTTCTCTTCCATCATCAGAAGAAGAGATTTGAATGTAAAGAGCCACAGTTTTTACATATTTAGAATTTGGCTCTGATTTAAGCCACAAACTCTCCTCAGTGGTGACGTTCATTCCGTTTCTTCTCCGCTTTAGATCCATTCGTCATAGAGGAGGTGGACGACCATCCCAGTAGCCGGTGGATAGGGCGCTCGCCGCGCTCCTCGGACCCCTCGGACCCCCAGTCCAAAGGATCCCCAAAGAAAAAGAAGAAGAGGAAGAAGAAAGAAAAGGAGGAGGAGGAAGACACGGGACAGGGAGCCCGGAGGGGTCAAGGCAAAGAAGGTACCAAGGTAAAGAAGCGGCCCATGCAGAGCAGCAGAGACTGCAGGGTGGAGCGGAGGAAGATGAGGGTGCGGGACCTGGGGCTGGGCTTTGACTCGGATGAGATCGTCCTCTTCAAGTTTTGCGTGGGCTCGTGCCAGTCCTCCAGGACCAACTACGACCTGGCGCTGAAGGCGCTGGTGGAGAACGGCTCGCTGCCCCGCCGCACCGCCCGCAAGGTCAGCAGCCACCCGTGCTGCCGGCCCGAGCGCTACGAGCCGTTCTCCTTCATGGACGCCCAGAACACGTGGAGGACCATCCAGTCGCTGTCGGCCGCCAGCTGCATGTGTATCGTCTGACGGAGCAGAGCCATCGGACGCGAGGGAGGGAGGGGACAGGGACAGCTGCCCCCCCCCCCCGACAGGACAGGGAGGGGCCCTGGGACGCGGCGTGGGCCCAGGGCCACCGGGGGCGGGGCACTGTAACACGTACAACACAGGACGTGTCAGGGGGCGCACGCCCGGCTTCCTGTGGCGTGTTTCCTGTTTAAAAAGGTGGAGAAGGTCTGGGGTCAGAATCAAAAGACTGAGGGGGGGGGGGGCGGGGGGGGGTAATGAGGGCCGCAGTCTGGAGCTAGTTCAAAGAGGGAACAACTGCTGACTAACGCGGTTATCACACACACGAGAGCCCAAACACGGCCCGAGACCGGTGCTCAACACTTCCAGGGACAAAAGGAACGCCAGCGGACTGATGCTGCGTTTGTGTCCCGGTTCACACGAGACTGACTGAAAACGACTTTCACTCTTCCTCTGAGTGGAGCAGCTCCTTTTTCCTCATAAAAACAGGCATTATTATATCATACCAACGTTCAGGTGAACTCAGCCAAATGGATGCCATGCATCTTCATGTATTACTGTATAAAAGTAAGATATATTTATTTCTGATAAATTATTTATTTATTATAGCTTGATATAAGAGCTGTTTTTATTAACTCCGTATTGTAGATAAACATCTATTTATTTCATGTCGTTACTTACGCTCACATACAGTATGTACAAGACCTTTCTGGGCTGATTTTTACTTTATAATTCAGATGTGTCATAAACCCGGGCTGGACCGTCGATTCTCCTGATCCTCATGCACATTTTCATCTATCGACCTACATTGAAACAATGTAGCATACTTTAATAAAGACAGTTTATCTTTGAGTCCGTTGTTAGTTTAGAAAATCCTCACATTCAGTTCTTCTTTTTATTCCTATCCTTTTTGTTGTTTTCTTTTATTATTATAATTGCGTTAATCTACAGTAGAGTAGAATGCTCTGATATTAACTTAATATGAATATTAATATCTCTCCGTTGGGCTGCAGCGCCGCCTGCTGGTCGAACGTAGATCTCAACCCTTATTTTCCCTCTTTTAAACCCACAAGAAGAAAAATAGCAATAAAAACTTTAAGGCCATTCGTTTTTTAATCATATCACGTCAACACATTTAGCACACGAACACAGACGTAAGTCACATTGCACTTTTTTCACTGGTGTGTCGTTACAGGATCCACAAATGAGGCTTTTAAAAACATTCTCCGCAAAAAGAGCGATGTAAAACAGCAACATGTATGGACATGCAATCGTACATTATATAAAATTATTCTATTTTGTACCCATGGGGTATGATGAAATTAAGCAGGACATGTCCTGTAATGTCCCGTCTCAGTCATTGAAATGTTCAGCTGCATTTAAAAATGTGCAGTCCCGCTCCAGGTTCTGCCAAGTTCCCGGCGTAAAAAAAATAAATAGGGGCCTGCATTTCAGAGATGATGATGATGAGCTGATCTGGTTTTGGTTGATTACGCACAACCATCTGCTGTCCTTGTGGAATATTACACCATGTTTGTCGAGGCCTGTTGTGGTTTTTGTAGAGGTTTTGGCTCTCACTTCTTCGCTGGCTCAGTTTTCGGACAGTTCTGGACACTTTGTGGCATCCTGAGGCTGTTTTATTCTTTGTTTTTAAATCAGAGACATTCCGCTAACTGACCTGAACTTGGGGAGCTGAATGTGCAGGTGACGATGTCCACGCGTCGGAGGTGAGGGGTCGGGTTCGCCGCCGTCTCCCGTTTGGACGCGGCCGCCGCCTCCTGCTCGCCCCCGAGAATGGAGGTGGACTCGACACTGAACGGGTGAAAGTTGACCTGGGCCGTGTCGTATTCCCACGCTTGTCTCGCCGTGAAATCAGAAAACGACTTGGTCTCGGCGGGCCCGGGGCGCTCGCCGTTGGTCCTCTCGGCCGCGGTGCGTATTGACGCGCAGCTGGTGTCGTTGCTGTGAAGAGACTGGGGCGAGTGTCGGCTCTCTGCCCACCCGACGTTGTTGCCGCGACCCCCCTTCACCCGGACCACCGTCTGCTTCAGACTCTCGCAGCCCTTCAGCAGCAGATTCTTCCGGCACAGGATGTAAACCCAGGGGTCTAAGATGGGGTTGAACGAAGCGAAGCGGATGGCCAACAGGTCGCTGCGGTAGTCGGGCTTCCCTCCGGCAGAGATGTACGCGGGGTCGTGGAGCTGGTTAACGAAGATCCGCACCTGTCAGAGAGACACAGACCACGTCAGGAACACACACACACCACACACACACACACACACACACACACACACTCGGCAAAGGCTGTGACCGGAGAGGTGCAATTACGCGCCATCCTTACAACTAGTGGGATGGAGCAGACCAGGAAGACGATGGTCATGAGGATCAGCAGCCAGAACATCTGGATCTCCGCGGCTGAAGTGACCGACGGCAGACGGGGGAAGCGGCGCCGCGACCCTCCCTGGCCGCACAGCTCCGTCCTCACTATCCTGGTCCTCTGGTTCATCCCCACCAGCGATTTACACACCGCCAAGTTACAGAAGACGGTGACCGCGATCAGGACCAGCATCACGCCGCCGTACAGGAAAGAATAGCAGGCTCCCAGCGGGTCCATCGCTCTCCAGTTCAGGAAGCACCAGGTCCCGGGAAAGTGGCTGACGTGCTGGCCGAAGCCGAAGCTGGGCATGATGCACAGCACGATGTTGGCCAGGTAAGTGACCAGGAGCGCAAAGCGCGCCATCGTCCGGTCTATGTGCTGAGAGTAGAGGTACGGGTGGTTTATGGCCAAGTATCGTTCCACGGCCATGGCGCAGAGGATGGACATCCCGGCCGAGCCGAAGAAGAGCATGGAGAAGGAGAAGAAGTGGCAGAGCAGCGTTCCTCCGGGCCAGCGGTTGGCCACGTACGTGGCGATCACCACCGGGCTGGTGAAGCACGTCCCCAGCAGGTCCGTGATGGCCATGCCGCACACCAGAGTGTAGAAGGTGGTTTCCTTCTGCTCCTTCTTGGAGACGCACAGAACGACGATGGCCACGAGGTTCCCCAGGACGCCCACGGCGAACATGGTGGCGGAGATGATGAGTGACTTGGACTCCAGGCGGAGCGGCTCGGACGCGCTGTGGTTGCCGCGGAGCGGGAGGGTCGACAGCAGCAGCCCGGAAACATTACTGTCCCCGAAAGTGTCGTTGATCATCATTCGGCACACAGCGCGCAACAGTCGCTGCTCAAGAAGTCGCTCAGAAAATACCTTCAGTGAACTCAAAGTAAAGTCAGGTTTCTCGCAGAAGGGAGCAACTCTGTTCCCGCCGACGCATCCTGGAGTGCTTGTGCCGCCCTTTGCTCAGTGTTTTGATCCAGATCGACCCACACGAAGGTGTGCCCGGCTGTATTTACGCTGCTCGGCGCTGCGGGTATTTAAACTGCGTGCTGATGTCACCGCCGTGACGCGCGGACTCTCCAGGTTTCCCCGGGTCGTTTTTCAGCGGATAAATCATCAATATTCAATTCTTGCATCGCTCCTTTGAGGTCACTTCAACCAATAAGAGCCAAGGCACCAACGCATCATCACTAGATTAACCTAACACAAAAAAATACTACATAAAAACACACACTCAGATCAGATTTGCTCCAAATAAGGCGTTTTATTCTTAAAATGCATCCACATATTTGTAACGAACGACGCCCCAGGGAGGAAACTCAGGTATACTGCCCAAGAGGATGGAGGTTCAGAACCAAGGTCAGCTCCTGGAAGCACCCCACACACACCCACACACACCCACACACACACCCACACATACACTCACACACACACACACACACCCACACACACACACACACACCCACACACACAAATACACACACACACACACACACACCCACACATACACACCCACACACACACACACACACACACACACACACACACACACACACACACACACACACATTTTATGGGCTAAAATAAATATTCTGGAGTAATCAGAAGAACCCGGTGACACTCAGCTGAACTGGAGTCTTCAGAAAGTCCTCCTCAGCCCCATGAATCCCTCCGTTCCTCCCCACGGAGGCCGTGATGCTGCTGGCGGTGGAGGATGATGGATATGGGGGGGGGGGGTGGAAAGGTGGATGAGGGATGTTGATAACAGCAGCACGCTCAGGCAAACTGCAGAGGCAGAGGGAGCTTATTAAAAACAGAGAGCAGGCAGTGTGTGTGTGTGTGTGTGTGTGCTTGTGTGTCCGTGTGTGTGTGCATGTGGTCAAACACATGAATGAACAGATACCACCTTTGTTTATGTGTACAAAAGAAACGGCTCACTTGAACTCCCCCAACTTCAGCAAAGAGGTGATGGAGGTGACGTCACACTCACAATATTTTTTTTTTTAATCTTTTATCACTGCTGTTCCATCGGCGACCTGGGGACAAATCGGTGACATCAAATAAAGATGGATGATACGTGGTCACGTCCTCCCCCTCTGAACCTGTGCAGCTCCCACACAGACGTGGAAACGCAGGTTTCCTTTTCTCATGGAGCTTGACTTCATTTAAAATGCATGGATCGACTATCAATAGTACACGGATACAAAAGTAGTATCCGTTTACTATTGATTAGTCAAAAAATGTTGACTAATGAAGGAGGGCCTTTTTCTTTTACTGCAATCACCCACCAGGGGGCAAACAAGACCACCCATAAGGCTTTATAATGTTCTTTAGCTCGTTTATGATCTTAGGTGTTTAAAATTGGTCATTGATGAAGACACTTCAACAAACTTTCCTGGAGTGCATCGATGAGAATCCTCACAAACCGAATTTGATCTTCCCGTCATTGCTGACGTCACAGTTGATGCGTCAGATCTGTATCAGCTGAACCTGGAGGGACTTCTTATTGTGAGTACATTTTTATTCACGTAAACTGTTACTGTGGTCCAAACATCTGCCATGGATTTGGCAGAAAAGGTCACCAATAAGTTACATTATGAGCACACACACACACACACACACACACACACACACACATACACATTGGCTGTAAGTGTAATCAAATCAGCTGAAATGAAAGAATTTATCATGTTCACTGCGCTAAAGGTCGATCTAATGCTGAATTGTGGTGGAGACCGGGGCTCTGAGTCGGTATATTTTTCCCCTCCTCTCAGATACTGATGCCCCTGGGGTGTTTGTGTGTGTGTGTGTGTGTGTGTGTGTGTGTGTGTGTGTGTGTGTGTGTGTGTGTGTGTGTGTGTGTGTGTGTGTGTGTATTGGATTTTTGGGTTTTCGGTCTGTCTGGCCTCTGTGCTCTAATAACCTAAAGCTTTTGGGTCACATCAGCTCTGATCTCTGCATATAATGTATACCCCTGCCCACACACACCCACCCACACACACAGGCACACACACACACACAAGCACACACCATGCACGTGTGCCTTCACTCACTGAGTGGTTGCACTAATGACTTACTTAGCCCGTGTGTGGTTGCGTGTGTCATTGGTCTTCCTCCCCACAAACAGTCCCTGGAGGTTTTCCGTCCTATCGAAGTGTTGGTTTCACAGTAAACAATCGCCCTCGCTGGAGGGAGCGGAGGCTCCTTTCGGTTAATCAATGACACCTTGGCTCGACTGGACACCTCCGTCTTCCACTGGGTGATAAAATTTAAAGAGCAGCTATCAGGAGCCTAACCCACTTTGACTGTCAGGAGGAGGATCGATACTCAGGTTGGGTATTGATCCGCACACACGGTGCTGCTGCAGCTGTCCCCTCATCCTGGGCAACCTCGTGTAACTTCAACCGATGCCAATTAACGCAAATGAACTCTGATGCCTGTGTTTCGTTTTAAATACAGTTTTCTCTGTCAGCCACAGGGAGACAGGCGCCTGTAAGAAACCCAATACTTGCTTCTAAGTCAGAGCAGCAGATTTGATTCCAGGGTTGGGAAGCAGACCGAAGACAGGCAGATGTGGAGAACAACTGCTTCTCCTGCCTCTCCAGGGACCCACATTGTCTTTCTTTTCTATGCAGAGTGAAAGAATGAGGGCCGGTGTGGGTGCTGCTGACGTCTGTGCAGCTGCTGTTATTTGATGGAGGTCCTTCTTCGGTGGCGTCACGGCGCTCGGCGCTGGAGGTGGGACCGCGCCGCTGTCGGGATTTATCTAATTTACCTCCCTCCACGGCTTCCTGCCTTCACAGATGATGACAATCAGGTGCTCCTTACGCTGCGAGCTGAGGCTCGTTCATCCTCCTTCCTCCTTCTGCTCCTCTGTTATTCTATTGATCTCTCCATTTTTGCTTCCATTAAGAGGTCAGAGGAATGAGAAGAGTTAGCTTCTTCTCCACCATGACCTTATTTGTGCAACAAAAAGCCATTTTCCGGGCACGGCTTGTATTCACTCTTTTATTTCCTGTGAGTGTTTGCTCTCCGGCTGCTAATGAAAATACAATTAAAGCGGAATTTGTTCTGATGAAGCCGGTGATCTGCAGAACCACCACAGACTAAATGAATCACATAAATATAACAGGGTGGACCGCTGACATTCTCGAATGTTTAATTTGAATCACTCTCCATCTCTTCTCTCCAGAGGTGAAGACGGGAGAGCAAATGAGGGACAATCTTTCATTCATTTATTATTCATGTGTAACACAAAGCCAATTTCGGAGGTTCCATATGGATTTAAGAGGCCAGGTCAACGTCTCAGGCTCGTTGCTGTGCTCCTCCACAGCCCACCAGAGCTGCAGTGTCGGAGATGCTCTGACCCAGTCCTCCAGTTCTAGTCAAGATCACTGTAATCCCCACAGATTGGGGATTAACCTGTCGCCATGATGGCAATATTCCCTTCACCGTGTCAGTGGCCACAGCGTGACACCTGGCTGAGTAAATAAAACCGACTGGGTAAGCATTGTTTAATTTGAAGTATTGATCATGTCCCCGCTGCTGATTGCCTCTGATGCCTTGGCTACCTTGGCCAACCCTCCTTTTTTATTGGCTTATGTTGCATTTGGCTGCGTGGCTGAGTACAGACAATATTGCTCCGTCGCTCCCTCGTTGAAGGAGTCGTAAACGTGAGCGAAAACTGCAGCCTGCGCCGGAAATGACACCTTTGACAGATGTTTAAATTGGCATCTCTGGGGCAGACTCCAGTCTTCACTCGCGTCGCACGCCAAGCAGAGTACGACCATCAGCGCTAACAATCCTCCCTGCTCTGTTTTCTCACCGCATCAGAGGATATTGAGCACTTTCATCACTTCAGCGGCTGAAATTACAAACACAGAACCCAACTGATCACACGACCCCACCGAGATTGGGAAGAAAACACCTGATCTGCCATAGAATGGTATTCAGAGAGACACGTGGAATTAAATCTAATCAGCGTTTGGATGTTTGTCCTCTTTTTAAAAGTAAAGCTAATTTTCAATTTCTCTTAAAGGAAAAGTTTTAATCTGTGAATGTAGCTTTAGCCTGTTCCATGTGACTCACTTTTACCACAACCAAAAGCATTTACGTGTCAAATCTATCGGTTAATGCTGTTAAACCTAACACAGTGGAGAGAATCATTATTCCACTCAGGCGTTAGGACTGCAGGTATCATTCTCACCTCCAATTTCCTCCAGGGAAAAACTATATTATCAACAGCGTAGTGCTGGACTTTAGCGCTAATTCTATTATTGTGTAAAGTATAACTCTCCACCTTCACTAAATATTGAGCCAGCGGGCGAAAGAGATTGCATTAACTGCAGACGATTGCCACATTGAACGAAACAGGGAGATTTAATATGTCTGATTGTATACGACAAATGGAAATGTACACGTCGCTTTTTGGGTTTTATTTAGCCCGCATGACGGCAGCAATAGGAGGATTTTATGTGTGTATATTTGAACCCTGTGGAGATGATAGCTGAGAGGGAAGCACACATGCAGGAGACCTAAACTCACATTGGCATGTGTGGGATGTCGACACCGAGGGCTTGAAAGATGCGATGTCGAGCATTTAATAAGTGCAGTGTTGGGGGCTACAAGACACAAGGCTCTGGTGCGTGTGTGTGTGTGTGTGTTTGCGTGTGTGCTCAAACACACCTCTGCACATGTGTTTTCACCCACCGGCTGTGTCAGTCAACTGCTGTTTTCAGTCTGTTCCTCATTCACAGTCGTTCTCCTGCAAAATATCTGCCAGGTAAATATTACACAAGGAAGAAAGTACAAGCAGGTCCTGCGTCAGAGTCCGCTTTGCCTGTGTGGATGTGGAAAAACACGTCATGCCCATCAGAGACTCACCTCTAGTTGTGAGAGTGCGTGAGTGGGACAGACTCCAGCACCCCCAGTGACCCGGGTTCGAAAGAAGCGGAGGTTAACAGAAGATGGATGGATGACGGGAAGTGAAGCACCGTGCATCGTTTCGCCCACAGCATTGTTTTTCCTGATCACAGCTGTCTGAATCTTTGACAGGGGGGGAGAAGAGGCAGCCGCGGAGCAGAAGAGATCAGCCCTTCTGAGGATAAGCAGGTAACCACACCACCGTGGTATCAGACAGACGCTAATGACACAAATCTGCGGGTTGAAGCAATTAAAAGCACCTCGCAATGTCGGAGCCACGCCACACAGACGCACTCTAATTAAAACAGACAGTCAGCAGCATCCCTGTGTCTCTGTCCCAGTCCATCCCATCTTAACAGGAAATCTGCCTCCGCTAATTAAAATAACTGAAGTGTAAAAACCACACTGGTGTGTGAGTTTGTGAGTGTGTGTGTGTGTGTGTGTGTGTGTGTGGGTCCCTCTTTTCTAAAGCAGTCAGGAAAGAGTGCTCAGCTTGACTTCTCTGTGAGTTCTGATTGTGAGTGTTTACGTTAGAACACGACAGCCGGGCGGCCTCGTTACTGACGGCGGAAACAATGTTTGTCTGACGTCGGTGCTCGGTTCTCAGCGAGGGGGAAACAAACCCCCTAAAAACGCTGTCGCACAGCGTCACACATTTCAGGAGGGTTGGATGTTTAAAGCGCAGACTGAACAGGAGAACTTTTATTAGTTGAGGGTATACTGTAGCTGGGTAGGAGGAAATAAAAGTGCTGTTGGGCGCTCCCTGAGTCAATGTGCTGGTGCACTGTGATTCCAGTTTCCCCTCATAAAAGATGAAGAAGCACTGGCCTAATCCCAGCGCCTCACTGCCAAATCCAGTTAATTCCATTACTCGAAGCATAGAAACTCACAACACAGCAAGACGGCAATTACAAACAGACACAAGCAGCATTCTCACTTAAAAGCGAGCGTCAGATTTTCCATCAAGGTTAAGTGACACGACGCTAACCACTGTCTCGCCTCAGGTGAAAACCATTGAAGTCTGCAGGAGCTCATGCTCGAGGTTATACTCTGCTCAGTATGACGAGGCCACGGTCCCCTGGTTGCTAGGGAACAGTGACACGGTCCAGTTCATTAGCGGGGAAGCTCCCGCCACATTTATCGCGGATGATTCCAGGTCTGGTTGGAGCAGTCATGTCCAGGCTGCGCTCTTTAAGAGCGTGTGTATCAGCCGTCACCTTAATTAAGCTGTCTTGATACAACAGCTTATTCTCGGGAGGAACTGTCCCCTGTTTCATAGGGGCGATGGTCCTGGATGTGGAGGCTGGCCTCAGACTCATTCAGGCACTGACCTTGTCTCAACAACTCCAGGTGTCAAAGACCTGACCAGACCATTATGGCTCTGAAAGAGCAATTCTATGGCATTCTTTGCCATCCGCCTACACTGAACACATTTTTTAAATGGAAATTTAAAGTACTGAGATTGAGGCAATGATGTCTCAAATTTGGAGATTGTGTTTTAGTCCTTAAACCTTATTTCAAAGCCCTTAAAAAATAATCTCCTCCATATTTTTAAATATGCACATTAATGTGCTTGACCTACGGAAATATCCTCTCCAAACCACTCTTGTGCTTCGCAGCAGCTCTGCTGGAATCTCCCAGATCCCTGCTCAGTTGAGGCAACATAAGCTGCACATATCCGCTCTCAGATGCAACATGAACCCTCCACTTCATCAGCTGTGTTGGCAAATGCAGTGGATGCAGAGAGCACTGCTGTGTTTGGCCGTTTATTCACATCGTGGACCCTCTCGTGTCACCGCTGCTGCAGATGCACGCAGAGGTCGGTCTGCGGTTTCGTTATATTGTCGCAAATATTTGCTGTCCTCAGTACACTCAGAGGGAAACATTAATGTCTGTCTGTTCAGCGGGTTGGTGAGGTTCTGTTGTCGTGTCTGCTTTTAATATTGACCTGCAGTAATAACAACTCTGGAGAGGTTTGCTGGTCGATATGTCTCCTCAGAAGTGCAGCAGGCGCCTCTAAGTGCAGTTCTGTTAGTGGTCTGAAGTCCACGTCCAAGAGAGACCCTCTTATACTTGTTAGAGTTGCACCTCCCGTTTCTTTATCAATGTAACTAATTCTCCCTCGTGAGGCCATTTCACCTTTCCTAAAGCATTATTCCCTCTCAGGTTATTGAGTTATCTTGGGTCTGTACTGTAATATTGAAGGGCCGCTCACTTCGACCTCGTGCGGGTCACGGGTGATGAGCCCTGATGGCGCCGATCGTAGAGTTTTATTGCGGGCGGAAGAATGTGCTGAACGTGCAGGATTGATATTCGGCATAATCAACATGAAGAAAAGGGTGCTTTAGAGCAAACAAATGTCAGAATCTATCATTACACATATGACTGCACCCACCCTCTGAAGTCCCATAGTTAGGGGCTTTTATAATGGAAATGCAAAAATTGATGGATTTTTCACCATAAATGAGAGAGTCTGATTACATTTGATCTAGAAATGGGTCGTAATCCCCCTGCTCGTGATGTTCATGTCCTTTGAGTGTGTCCCTCTCAGAAACTGTTGTTACTGCTCACCTGATGCCCAGTTTAAAAAATAAATAAAGGCGCGCAATAAAAAGCCACCGAAGAGCCTTTCAATCTCGACTTTCTTTATTGTGAAAACAGCTCACGATCATCCGGAACACTGGAGCCCCACAGGGCTTCGCATCTGGCCACTTCCTGTTTACACCATACACCGACTGTACTCTGCGCTGTATTGCTACAACACGCCTGCAAATGTCAGGCTGGGCTTTGAGATCAGCCTGAACCCGGAGAGACGGAGCGCCGGCCAGGTTGTTACTCATCTGCTTCACAAGTTGACTTTGCATATTCTAAATCAGTATAAAATGTGGTTCAGATGCTCAACAACAAACAGGAAACAGACCAAAGGATTAACGGTGGACTGCTCTTCTGTAATACCCGAGGAGGAGACCGGAGTAAAGCTCAACACCAACAGACACTTGCTACCACCTAAAACTGAGAAAAGGGGGATTTGTCTGCGGCGTGATGAGCCTTGACTTCCATAATCAATAACCGCTCGCCATCGTCTGCAGCGTAGCTGGGTTTAACTGGGCTGAGACTGGGTTTTTCTGACCCCCACTTCTGCCAATAAAGTCCCAACCTGTAACCAGTTAGATTTGTAGCTGCTGTTTTTCAGCATCAGGTGAATAATTAAGCCTTTTTCTCTTCCGTGGGAAATTCTATAAGCTCTGTGGCCATCACAGCCTGTGGTGTGCGTGTTTGTGTGTGTGTGCATGCATGCGTGTGTGTGTGTGTGTGGGGGTGGGTGGAAAGCTGGGCGTTCCCTTTGCATCTAAGGGATAAATTAAGGTCTGTAGCTGGGTTACTGCGGTGGGCTGAAGACACGATCGGGTCACGGTGTGTCCATCTTCGGAGTGTTGTGAGGCGAACATCTCCGTAACTCCGTAATGCTGCTGTTTGCTTTTCGAAGAAGCACAAACACATTTCAGGTCGTTACTCTCCCTGTCGGGACTCGGCTGCACGAGAGTGTTAAATGGCTCGCCTGGTGGACATTCATGTATCTTTCCACTTATTCACGATGGCGGGAAGATCGCAGTGTTTGTTTTGATTTCCGTTGGGGATGGCGGAGTATAAAACATCGATGCCTCGTCATCACAGGCTGGTGTTTACTATAAATGATGCGCCCTCCCGATCAAAACTTCGCGGCCATATTCGGGCCCTCATGCTGGAAACCAGTGGCCCCATGGGGGAGAAAAACCACTTCAGGTTACAATTGAAACGTTGTGACGCAGCGTGCATGGCATTTCATAATAAGGGTGTACTGTCTTCTAAAATCATCTCTGTTGGAATTGTTTTAATACTAATACATAATGATGGTGCCGGGATGGAGTGCACGGGCAGCTGCTCCAGTTAATGTCTGACTTTATTGCTTAAGAAGGAGAACCAGGGGACACTGGAAATATCGCAATTATCATTAATGAATTCATTATGAGTCTTTCCTTTTGTGTTTCCTTTAAAATATGCATATTTATGTGTTTGTTTACTTGCCTTTTCAATGGTGGCCTGTTTCTTTAAGACCACATAAAGACCCCGGCCATTCATTTACACGGACGTCACGTTAATTCCAAATCTAATGGCTGCGTGATGTGAAGGGGGTGGGACGGTCACAGAGCAGCAAAGACAACAATTAACCAGCAAATAAAGAGATGTTGAATGATTTTGTTGCTTTGCAGCTCGTGTGTTGGTGAGTAAGTGTTGGTCTCCAACACATTATTGATTAGGGTTAAATAGGCTGTTTTCTGTGTTACTGTTGAATGCTTGTAGGAAGAACAGTGTGTCAAATAAATACGAGATTAGCACTAAACCTGCAACCCTGGTGGAGATTTGTGTCTCACCTCATGCACGCATTAACACCATCCAATTAACCTTTGTCACATGATCAGGATTTAGAGAGTTAAATTTAAATCCAACGACACTCTCCTTCATTTCCTCCACTTATTTTATTATATGCTGCTTTTATGCACTTAATTGTTGTACTGTCAACCAATTTTTTCCCTTTTTTCTTTATATGTGAGCATCTCTACAAAAAGCAACATTAAAATCATAAAAGATGTTTGATGGTGTGTGAAACTCTCGCCAGAAGATTCTGGCCTGACTAGAAATGATGGTGCATTGAAGTAATTAATTATTACTTTCATGTTTTATTTTGGACCTTTATGTGTGTTTAATGTTGTATAGAAATGGTTTAATTTTATTCATACATACAGAGATTTTTGTAATGGCTCTGTGTCAACATTACTAAGAATAAAATGACTTTCACCTTAAAGTAAAACCATGTGAAAAACAAAAAGGATTCATTCTAACTCTAATTAAGAGAAATCTCCTTTCTTTCGTTTTATTCCTCCGCTTCCTCTCAGCCATGTGTGTCTTCACCCTTATGACGTCATCGTAAAATAAGAGCTCCGATTGGTCGCTTCTACTTCGGAACCGCCCCTTCACCGGCCTGATTGGTTGATATTTTAAATATCCTCACGCTGATTGGCCGGGCGCTTCGCGTTCCCATTGGCTGATTTCCTCACACTGACAATTTGAAATTTCGGCGTTTTCCCTGGTCTCGCTGTCCCAGAAAGGAGGATTAAAAACAGCAACATTTCTAAATAAACGGGGGTAAGACATGAACGTTTGAATCTCTCTCTTAGTTCCGCGATCAAGTTAAATCTTGCAGTTTTATCGACCTCTTGTGAGCATTGATAAACCTCGCTTCCTTGCACGCCTTAACCCTTTTAAGTAGCGGATGCATTCCTCGTTTATTAAAATGCATGTTTGTGTTTATTAGCAGTCATGTTCTCCGGGGAGGAGGGCGTGCAGCTGCGGTGCTGTGTGGCCCTGGAGCACCTGAACGTCTCCGGCCAGGCCACCCGCAGGCAGCTCATCCGCAAGGCCTCCGTCCTCCTCGGCCGGAACGAGTTCCAGGAGATCATCCTGCGGGTGCACGACGGGAAAGTCCCGCACAGCTACCACCTGAAGGAGTTCAGGCTGTTCACCAAGTTCGCCAAAGATGGGAAGTGCACCGTCAAACTGGTGCCGGAGAACATCCAGGTGCTGATGTCCGACTGTCCCCCGGACCAGCTCGGCCTCTTCCTGAAGACGCTGAGCCTCAAACACCAGGCCTGGAAGGCCGGCAAGCCCCTGAGCAGCAGGGAGAAGCTGAAGGCCGCCCTGCCGCGCAGCTTTGAGGCCATCAGCCCCCTCCAGCAGAAGGACATCCAGAAGGCCAACGAGCTGCGGGCGCAGGCGTCTCCTCTGGCCGCCGGCGCGGGGAGGGGCCAGCAGGTCAAAAGGTCACGCAGCGACACCAACTTCAGCCCCGTGAGTTCCCGAGAACCACCGGAATGCGTCCGCATTCCCAAACTGGTGTTTGGCTTTAAATCGTGTGCGTTATTTCAGGTGAAGGCCAACCCACAGAAGAAACCCATCCTGTCTCTGCCGACACGAAAGTTAAACAAAGAGCAGGCCGCCGTCCTCGGCGCCGTGCTCGCTGGCAAAAACGTCTTCTTCACGGGAAGCGCAGGCACGTACGCCAACCGCTTGCGCTGCCTTTCCCCGCAAAACCTCATCTTTGACGTACTTTTTTCGGGGGCCCGGGGCCGATTTTTAAATGCCTCTTTCAGGTACGGGGAAGTCGTTCCTGCTGAAGAGGATCATGGGCTCTCTTCCCCCGAAGAGCACCTTTGCCACGGCCAGCACGGGGGTGGCTGCGTGTCACATCGGAGGGACCACGTTGCACAGCTTCGCAGGTCAGCCCGCGTGCGCCTCTGGAAGCGAATCTCGCGTAACGTGATTGTGAAAGGGAGCGGGCGTCCTCTGTCACCGTTTTTAATTTCCTGTCCCTGAAACGAGGCTGCGCTTCAGAGGCTAATCCCGCTCTTCAGTAATCATGAGCTCTCTTTATTTTTAGCAGAAGTTCAATTATTAGAATTAAAATCTGCAGCCGCTCTTGGGTGTGTGTTTCTTTAAATTAAATCTTAATATACAGAAGCTGTGATTTGGGTGTCGGAACACGCGTGTTGTCCGTTCGTGGTCCGTGCCCTCCGGCTGCTGGTGCGACATCCACGTGTCCTCTCTCTAGGGATCGGCTCCGGCTCCGCCCCTCTGGAGCAGTGCATCGAGCTGGCCCAGAGGCCGGGGGTGCTGCAGCACTGGACGAGCTGCCGCCACCTGATCGTTGACGAGATCTCCATGGTGGAGGCTCAGTTCTTCGACAAGCTGGAGGCTGTAGCCAGGTGACGTGGCAGGAAATGAGAGTCTCAAGTCGCGCTGGCACGGAAAATACGAGTTATACCGCATCGGGAAATTGCGTGGCTGATGATCTGTCCGTCGCCCACTCGTTGCAGGTCGGTGAGGAGATCTACTGAGCCGTTTGGGGGCATCCAGCTGATCGTTTGTGGCGATTTCCTCCAGCTGCCCCCCGTCTCCAAGGGAAAGGAAAAGGCCAGCTTCTGCTTCCAGGTCAGCCCACCCCGCATCGTTAACCTCTGACCTCATCGCCGTGGTCTGTGAGCTGCAGATTATCCGCTACAGACCTCCGTTTTTAAAAGTGCTTCTCGCGCATGTGCTGCCTCAGGCCAGGAGTTGGCGGAAAGTCATCCAGGTCAACATGGAGCTAACAGAAGTGCGGAGGCAAACCGACCAGTTGTTCATCTCCCTCCTGCAGGCGGTGAGGGTGGGCAGGTAAGAATACAAAGAAAAAAAAAAAGAAAAGGCAGTTCATATCCCCCCTCGTCTGTGCTCGCTGATGTAATTGTGTGTTGCTTGTTTTGGAATACGGAGACTTTTTTTTAATGGTTCCCTGAAGCCGCCGCTCATGTTGTGTCTCAACACTTCTCAGGGTGACGGAGGAAGTCACCGCCAAGCTGCAAAAAAGCGCCTACCACCAGATCGAGAGAGATGGCATTTTAGCCACGCGGCTGTGCACGCACAAGGATGACGTGGAGCTCACAAACGAGAACAAACTGAAGCAGCTTCCAGGTGTGATGTTGTTGTTTTCAGGTGTTTATTGACTTGGGTCTGGTTGAAAATTGACAAAAAAGAAACCGACACAACTTTTCTGTTGCCCTCGTTCCCCCTTTTCCAATCCTTGAAGTTGATCATTTCTAAACATGTGTTTTATGCTCTGTGGTCTTGGATGTAGTTGGGGGAGAACTAACTGAACTGACCTCCCCTCCTTCAGGGTCAGTCCGTGTGTTCGAGGCTCTGGACAGCGATGCTGCCCTCGCCAAGACCATCGACGCTCACAGCCCCGTGGCCAGGATTATCCAGCTCAAAGTGGGAGCTCAGGTACTCTCTTTTGCTCCTCCTGTGGAGATCTCCACGTGAGTGGACGTGTCTGATGGCGGGTACTGACCTTCTGATCATCTCAAGGTCATGCTGACAAAGAACCTGGACGTCTCTCGGGGTCTGGTGAATGGAGCGCGTGGCGTCGTGGTGGCTTTTGAGTCTGGAAAACACGGTCTGTAACCCTCAGACACAAACATCAGAGTAGCTTTAAGTAAATCATGAATTTACTAAAGTAAATCGGCACACTCCGCGGGGGCGATCGATTGGGTGGTGCTCGATGTGTCCGAGTTTTTCAGAATGCAACTAATTATTTTTTGTATTGTTAGACTGGTACCATTAAGTAAGTCTGGAGCTGTGCTCTACATCCAGTTATTTAATAATAGGAGGAGCTGTAATGAGGAGTTGCATGGTGACATCAAGAAGAAAGTGTGGAAACTTGAGTCATCCATGAACTGGTTCCTCAAAAGCATGGTTGAGAGATTTGCTCAGAAAGTGACGATTTCTTCACCGGTTATAGAAGATCAATCAGACGGTGGAGGGGATTCCAACCTCAGCAGGTTCTCGGATGTTCTGCAGACTTCAGCAGCTGAGGAGGAATCTGACGAACATATAGGCTCACCTGGCTCTGTTGATCTACATGCTGATGGTTTTGAGGAATACGTGAGTGAGGAACAACTAGAAAGCCCAGAAGATGAAGCCTCCGAGGAAGATCTACTTTCACCTCAATGCATCCATGAACAAGATGACGATTTCAAGTGTACAAGCAAGGAATGACCACAAGAATTAGAAGATGCAACCCCTGAGGAAGAGATGTCCTCTCCTCACTCTGTCCATGGAGCCTTTGATGAATACGAGGGTGAAGAAGAGCCACAAGAAGCAGCCGACTCAGCTTCTCTTGAAAGTGAGAAACACTTGGTAGAGGATGCGTGCCCCTCTGTGTCTGGAGGGAACTCGCAGGACACGATGGCCATCCATGAGAGAAGAAAAAGCCTTCGTCAGATTTACACTTGAAAAGACTCTATTTGACGTCAATGTAAGGCTGCGTATGAGCACAGCGACAGCCTTGTCGATGAGCTCCTTGAAGCCATCTGGCCCAGACTCTTGGCTAGTGCTTCACATCTTTGTCTGACAGAGGTCCTTTAAGAAGATGGACAAAACGATCAAAAAGGTCATCTCAAAGGAGTTTTGCCATCCAAACGAGGCCTTATTCTTATTGAAGTACTCAAACGAACCAGCCATCACAGACATGATGATAGAGATTATGACAAAACTCTTGGGACCTCCTAAGAAGTGTCGTCTAAGGAGGGTCTTTGAGAGCCTTTTCAGAAAAGGAAAATAAGAAAAGGACCACTTCCCTTGAAGTTGGCGTGTTAACAGTCCCACCTGTTAGACATTTGTAGCTGTCCTCTCCAAAGCCAATGGTTGACTACGAACTTGGTTCTTTAAATAAATGTGTTTCCATTTACTTAGAATGTTTTTTTTTTTATATATCTAAATGTGCTTCAGATAAAGATGCGGATCTCTGCACATCTTTATCTCATTTAAAAGCAATCACAAACTCAGTCTGGAGCCATGATGATCTAAACTGCACCTCTATTTTAATATTAAGGTCGCAGGGAATAAAAACTATATTCCAGAATTTAACGGCTCCTCATTACCTGTGTAACATATTTTCTGATTCATTTCTGGTATCCTCAGGGCTCCCACGTGTGCGCTTCCTGTGTGGTGCCACAGAGGTGCTGAAAGCGGAGCGTTGGGTGTTTAAGTCCGGCGGGGGGATCCACCTGAGTCGGCAGCAGCTGCCTCTCAAGCTGGCCTGGGCCATCTCCATCCACAAGAGCCAGGTGAAGGCACATCCCTCTGAAGGCCTCCACGCAGTCCGCTGGAGGAGAGGCTTTATCCAGGGTCGATTGTTCTGCTTCTCGTGTTGAGATTATGACTCATTCTTCAGTGAATTTTGTGTCAGCCTTGACGTTCACACACTGTTTGCTCACGCACCCGTCTCCTTCCAGGAAAGGCTTTATATAAACCAGACAGGTTTGTCTTTGTGAATCAGGACATTGCAGCTAGGCAAATGTATCCAGCCTCTGCTCCAGCCTGCAGCTGCTTTAAAATATGGTCATATTACTGCAGCAATAGTCCTTGTCTCCAGAGGATGGACCCTCATATCTGTGGGTCTCCGGGCTGTTCCCTCCAGCTCCTGGCTGATGGGAGTTATCACTCCTGTTGAGAAGCATCTTCTGTGTGGATCTGTCCAGGTTGGGAGGATGAGTAAAGTCACATGACCGCAGCAGCCTCAGCGGAATCTTGGTATAGATGCCAACAATATGTTCCGGCTGATGACGATTATGTTTCTTCATCGTGCAGATTGGAGCCTAATAAATGGTGCCCATAACTCCTCTGATATTAACCTCCACCTCAATGGCAAAGAGACTTTCAAGATCCTCTTTTTCTACCTCAGCTGGATTCATCTGCAGGGATGAATTGCTTAGATTGTTCTTAAGTTGTCATGACTCACTTAAATATAATATAAACTATATTGGAGCACTTTAAATACCGGATTATATGTTGACACAGTTGGTGATCCGTTATGGTGGTCTGAGGCAAATTGATAGTACAGTGTGTGTTTTTGTCGTCTTACAGGGGATGACGCTGGATTGTGTGGAAATCTCGCTGGCACGTGTGTTTGAGAGCGGCCAGGCCTACGTTGCTCTGTCTCGGGCTCGGAGTCTGGAGGGCCTGCGGGTGATGGACTTTGAGCCTCGGGTGGTCAGGGCAGATCCAGATGTGCTCGTTTTCTATAAGAAGCTGAGAAAGGACAGGCTGCTCATGCAGGTGAGGGCAGAGCTCAGTGATGGCTGCTGACAGTCTCTGGAACGTTCTCACTGTTCTCTGTCTCATCCCAGGCTTCCATGGACGACTTTGTTAACAACAAAGAAAACTATTGCTGAATTCATCAGTCTCCTCTGATATTATGCATCGTGTGCATGACTTTTTTGCTTTATTGCTCTTGGAAGGATGACGTTTTGAGACAGTCTTGGACTTCCACTGCTCTCAACTGTGCCGTAGCACCGCCCCCTTCTGGCCATTACTGTAATTATTCAATCTTATTTTTATGCCTTAATTTATTGTTTATTCATTATTCAAATAAAGTTTTAGTTGAATACTCTTGTGCCAACTTAATGAATACATTCGAAATGGTTTTTAATTCACTTTACCTGTGAGTAATTAAGCCGAATTCTAACTGAAACACTTCTAACTGAATTTTACTCTGTCGAATCCAGTAGTTACTGGACCTTTTAAAGACCTTTTTTTACCAGACGAGTAATTATAGCGTACAGGATTCTCAAAAATGACATTATTCAAAGGAACTGTTGTGTTAATTGAACCATTTTGTGTCGATAAATGGATAAATGTCGCTCATTTTTTCCTCTACCTCGTACAGACATTTCTAGCTCCTCTCCAAAGCCAATGGTTCACTACGAACTTGGTTTTATAAATAAATGTTTTTAATTTTACTTGACATGTTTGGTTTTTTTATATGTATATATCTAAATGTGATTCAGATAAAGATTCTATATGTTTTGGTCTTGTTTAAAAGAAATCACAAACTCAGTCTGGAGCCATGATGCTCTGCACTGCAGCTCTATTTTAATATTAAGGTCGCAGGGAATAAAAACTTTATTCCAGAATTTAATGGCTCCTCATTACCTGTGTAACATATTTTCTGTCTCATTTCCCGCATCCTCAGGGCTCCCACGTGTGCGCTTCCTGTGCGGTGCCACAGAGGTGCTGAAAGCGGAGCGCTGGGTGTTACATTCTCAAAATTCCATTATGGGACTACTGTGTTAATTGAACCATTTTGTGTCTTTCCAAGAGAAAGAGTGGAAATCAAAAATAGACTTTATTTTTTTTTGCATCCATGAGTGAACCTGGGATAAATTACAACGGATCTGCATCTGAAATTACTACATGAGCATCTGAAACCTTTTTCTATCTGTCTAGTGTACATTCGCTGAGCCTTACCCAAGCAGTGAGTATATAAACTGACACCACCTGATGGTTTGCTGAATGCACACACTGAGGGGCAGGTGGTTAATACAGAACCTATGAAAAACATTTACATTAATACACAGGAGAGTCACAACCGCTCTGATTTGTTCCCGTTTCCAGCAGTCGCCAGGATTTTACAGTTGCGGTTGCGGCTGGATGGGCTGGTCATTTCACGTTGTGAAAGAGCTTGTGTGCCACCTACAGAGACAAATCAGAACACTGTCGTTGGTGTCGTCGTCAGGAAAGGCCAAGGCACATGTTCTCTTCCAGGTCCACACACTTACACAGTGGTCTCGCGCATGCAGGAAGTCAAACAGCTCTTCTGTGCAGTCCTCCTCTGTGTTGGACCTCGAGCTGACACGGGCTTCGCACAGCTCCAGACGCTCCTTTGCGTGGACGCAGTGTTCCGACGCCTCACATTTTGCCCTTATTGTTTCTAGAGGGTCCTGAGGGACAAGGAGATGGTGAAAACGGTGCTTTTTTTTTTTTTTTTAACCAGCACGTCTGCAACTTCTCAGAACGTTTGCTGGAGTGCAAAGCCCAGAGATAAGAAGTCCTCTTTAGTGTAACGCACACTTATTACAATTACTGGTGCAGCACAATGCTTTCTGACAAGGAAATCCTTTATGTGGCTCTCACATCCAATGTTCCTTCATGCAAACGTCATATTGAAGTTCTGTGCTTAACATAGAAACACTGTTAGTGTTGGTAAAGAGTGGACGCTTCATCGCTGAGCCGTAATGGAGTCAGAGTGTCTCAGAAACGTGTGTGAACAAAGGGGTGACAGGAGGGTTCCTGGTTTGAACCAAGACAACATTTGTGTCAGGTTTCCAGACTTACCACCATGTCTTCCTCTTCTTCCTCCTCCTCCTCCTCTTCCTCCTCGGGGGCATCTTCCTCCTGATCAGAAACGATTTAATTACATTTGAGGGGTCGACATTTCTCTGAAAACGTAAAATGCACGATTTTGACACGATCCCTTAAGTTTGGTGACGTCAGAGGCTCAATAACGCGTGGAGCAATAAACCTCTTATAGTGATCAGGAGAAACTATAAATGGATAAATGTCGCCCTTTTTCTCAGTACCTCGTCGTCAGGATCGCCGTGGGTGAGCATCTTGTTCTCGAAAACCATGATTAGAGGCTGTTAATTCAGCAAAAACCCACCAGAGGACAAACCTGCCGGAACACCGAGGACGGAAGGTCGAGCGCACGCAGGAAGCGGCGGAAGGTCTCCCGGACGTGATCTCCTATTGGCTCCAAGGCTGAAGTTCCGTTCCTCTGAGCCAATCGCGTCCTTGTGTTGTATTTAAGCCCCGCCTCCCGTCCGGTCTACACGAGCGGAACCTTTGCGTGGGGCCGGACGCGCCCAGCCGAGCCGGATAGTCGGCTGCACGCCGCGATGGCGCTGTCCCTGGGCTCCGGGCTGCTGCGGAGAAAACTGAAAGACTTCACATTTTTAACCCCCAGACGGAACCGGGTGAAAGACAAATGGGTAGGCAGGGGGCGCGGCGTCGGTCAAAAAGCCGCTGGTGGCGAACATAGTCACGAAAATTAAGTTGGGAGTCAGAAAACGTTAAATACTTGTGCATAACACGTGATTTTGTGATTAAAATAACGAATCCAGCGATGCTGATAAACCTGTCGGGGATGTAAATCACTCTGTCTGTGTGGAATATGTTGCTGGCACACTTCTAAGGCGGTCTTTTCCCCCCTGGAAAGGCTGCCACCCGCCCCAAGCATCCTCCCTCCAGGCTCGCCCTGCAGCAGCTGGACGCCTCCTGCGGCCTCCAGCTGCGCCAGATGTGGCCCTCGGTCCGGTGTGCCCTGCTGTCGGAGGGCAAGTACGGAGCCCTGCTCAACAACTTCTGCCAAGACGCTGCGCCGGCCGAGCTCGAAGCCCAGGGCTGCAGAGACTTCATCAGTCCCACGGAAACAGACGGTGGGCGATTGACTGGTTGTCATGGTTGCACGCTGTGTCTTTACGCGGCGCTTTGTTCAGTATTTAGGGTTGTACAACACGTGCTGACGTATCTCTGACTGTGTTTGTGTTCATAGAGACGCGGCGTCATTCGTGATGGCTAAAAGAGCCAGTCGAACTGACCCCTCTGGCTTTGCTTGTGTGAAGCCGAGCCCCTGACGGTGATTGATCAGCCGTGCTTTTGTCTCCAGTTCAGCCGTCCGGCCCAGCAGACGGGGACGCCGGTTACCTGCAGCTGAGCCCTCACATTCGGTGCTTTGTGTATCCAAGAGGGGACGTCTCCAGGTTCAAGCCTGCACGGTGAGCTGATGAGGAGAGTGTGTGTCCGCACGGGGACTACCTGTGGTTTACCCAGCAAAATGCTTAATTTCTTCTAATGCAGTTAGTAGAACAGTGTTTTGTTTTTGGTTTTTTGTAAGCCTTTTTTTTATTTTTATTACTTCACATGTAATCCTAAATGTTTTTGTTTGTTTTTCCCCCCGACTTGTTCCAGACCCGACCAGGACGGCCTCTTGGGTTACTACCTGATGGACGCTGCTTCTGTGCTCCCCTGTCTTGCCTTAAATGTACGAGAAGGCCACGACGTTTTGGACCTCTGTGCAGCTCCAGGAGGGAAGACCTTGGCTTTACTTCAGACCCATTCTATAAGTAAAAAGACCCGTCCTTGGATGATGCGACGTCTGTCCGTCTTCAACATTCGTACCCTCGCTGAAACCCACAAGAGAAACCCTCACATTTCTTTTTAAAGGGTTTTTGTGTTTGAATGACTCGTCCGTGTCTCGAACGTCACGCCTGAAGAGAGTCCTGCGCAGCTACGTCCCTAGGGAGCATTTAACAGACGAGAAGCTTCGCATCACCACCTTCGATGGCACCAACTGGGGTGAAGTTGAGCCCAACGTGTTCGACAGAGTAAACCCCCGTTGTTGCTTCTCCGCAGAGAACGCAAAGCATGTTCACGAGTCCCGGCTCACTTCCCGCTCGGTTCTTTGCCTTCAGGTCCTCGTTGACGTCCCCTGCACCACAGACAGACACTCGGTCTTGGAGGACGACAACAACATCTTCAGTAAGGCCAGGACTGGCGAGAGGCGGAGGCTGCCGCAGCTCCAGCTCCAGCTGCTGCTGTAAGTTCCGGCCCACGCGCTTGATCCTGTGCTTGCCGTCGTTTTATTTGAGGACATCGCCCCTGCTTCGTCCACCCTGCAGGGCGGGCGTTGTAGCAGCTCGTCCAGGTGGGGAGGTCGTGTATTCCACCTGCACACTCTCTCAACATCAGAACGCGAGCGTGGTGGAACAGGCCGTTCACCTGGCCCAGGAGACCCACGGCATCCAGCTCGAGGTCAGTCAGATTCCCGGTCTGACACTATTCTGATGAAGTCCAGATCAAAACACGTCAGATATGTTAGTAGAACTAAGAAGATGTAGATCCTGATCTTTTGATCCTCTCATGATCACCTGACCCGTCTCTCCTCTTTTTCCTCACCCTCTTCCCATTCCGTACCCACTTCCAGGTCGTCGACCTGCGACCCCTCAAACGCATGTTTAGGAACACCTTTCACTTCGCCCCCGACCTCCACCTGGGCGAGATGGTCGTCCCCCACTTAGCCGCTAACTTTGGTCCCATCTACATGTGCAAGCTGCGGAGGCTCACGTAGACCGACAGACTGCTCTGCTGTGACGCTGTGGACATTTAAATGGACTTTGGCAGTCGGTGCTTTTCGGATTCATGTGTAAATAAACAGTTTTGAGTGGTAAGTTGGAGACATTTGAGAGTAAATTTGCTGGCTGATGCAGCCTTGACTGAGGGACCCAGACATGAACCCAACTAACTTAGTTTTAGTTGTAAGACACAATGATTCACCCAGTCACCATAAAAACGGGGTTATAGGTAAAAGTCTGACCTTATAAGGCCTTTTTATGTGACCTTTGTCTGCAGCACGCTCATTAGATTGATTGGAGACTCTAAAGCAGGGATCTCAAACCTCTTCCCCAAAGGGCCGTGTGGCTGCAGGCTTTCGTTCCAACCAGTCAAGCACACCCAGTTTGATTAATCAGCAAGTCTGATGACCCAGATGAGTTGATTAAATGAGTCCAGTCTGGTGCGCTGTTGCAAAAACCTGCAGCCACACGGCCCTTTGCGGAAGCGGTTTGAGACCCCTGCGCTAAAGTGTGTGTGAATGGTGTGTAGGCTGTAGTTGTACCATCGGCCTGTGGGGGGCAGCAGGAGCCTGAGGTGACGGTGCGCCGCATGCTCGTTGCCCATGAGAGGACACAGTCCATGAAGGAACTTTATCTCCCCTCCTGCACTTCGTCAGACACCCAGAGATGAATATTTAATGTTGGGGAATTACATTAGGGATATGCACATTTGCGTCAGACATACCGGATTCCTTTAACTCTCCAGTGAAAATGGGGTTTGGCTTGTTTTTCATCAGTTCTGATGGTTTTGCCTAATAACCTGATACGTGGGTCTGCAGGAGCAGGCCGTAATGGACAGCCAGATAATGACCTCGTGTTATTTGTCTCACCTCAGACTCAGCGCAACTTTCATTATTATAGCCGGGATTGACTCTGTTTTGCATCGACATCAGTCAGAGGTGAACCGTTTCCCCCCTTATCACAAGCTAATGTAGGCGCAGAGTCGCCCCTGTTTTCCATAACGCCGCAGATGACCCTTTATGTTGTCCTGGCCGCTCAATGTAGCGTGAAAAAAGGTGCCGGCGCGGGTGCCTAACGAGTCCACCATCCACATCCCATCGTCATTAAGCTGCTCCGACTGCGGGAGCTGACTCTCATCCCTGTGCAGGGACGGACGGCAGCCATGCGGCTCCCAGATGAACATTAAAGAGGCAGCAGAGAGCTAAAATGGGACGCCTCGCCCTGTTTTGCCCCTGCGCTTTTTTATTCCACAGATGAGTGCAGATAATTTTCTGTGCGATTGTGAGTGATTACTGTATTACTGCGGTAAAAGGGGGATGTATCTGGGAATGCAGAGGGAATTAATGACACATAAAAACTATTTTTGTACTGACTGCTTTCGTCTCCGGGGCCCCCGGACGCGTCTCCGCACATCTTGTGATTACCTAAACGTATTGTAAATATGTGTTTCCTATGGGCTCTTCCATAAATTTACATGTTTTAACACTCAGGAGACGGCAGACTGTTAGAGATGAGTTACTCTCTGTGCTGCCTGTTTATAGACTCTGCTGGCTGTCTGCTTCATTATTGATTTAGTCAATGAGCCGCTGTGCATTTGTGTCCCTCTGCGTAAGCCTGCGCTGGGGAGAAATATGCTGTGTATTAGAAAGATGGATCTCGTGGATTTAACTACACGGCCGTTTTCCTCCGTCTCCAGATGCAATTGACGTTTCATTTATCTATTTATTTATTTATTTTTGGACGTTGAAGAGGCCGTGGCGCTCACAGCGGCCCCCCGGGGTCAGGGCCCGCGGTGCTGGTGGGGGGGGGTGGGGGTGCACGGCACTAGAGGTGTGTGGAGGGGCCGACAGATGTAGTTAAAGCGGTGGCTGCTGTTCCTGCGGTGCCGTCTTGACGCCCCCCCCCCTCCTTGCCCTCCAGACTCATCCCAGTCGGCAATGGGAGTGAGAGGATTTCACCAGTGGGGGTCTTTGTCGCTGATGCGCCGAGCCCAGCAGGACCCGCAGCGAGGCAAGCAAACGAGTGGCGCTGCTCTCCCCCAGCTCTTAAACAGCCCCTTATAGCATTTACCTTTTGGAGGCATCCTTTCTCTGAGCTCTTGTAGCTGCCGCTCACAGCTGTCGTCCACCGAAGGTTAAACTTGACATCCCCGGAGTGGCACTGTTTGAAATTCCGGGTCAATTCCGACCGTCCGCTTAGAATTTGTCGCCGCGTCTCCGAGCTTTAGGGACGTTTTCTCAGTCCAGCCGTCATCCCTTCCGCCCCTCACTCCGGTGGCTCTAATCCTCCTCCATAGGTTTGAGGGAACGTGTATTTGCCTCCAGTTGTAGCGGATCAACGCTAACAGGAACACAGAAATGCTAAAATAATCAATACCTGTATTAATTATCACAGGCTGTTATCGATCGGTCCGGCGGATTGTTCAATCTGTCACATTTATGTGAGGGTCGAATCCATATCGGACGTAACCGGGCTTGCTTTCTGGAGAGAACTGGGCGTCGTGGCCGTGTGTCGTGTTTTTGGGCCCCCCGCCCGATGACGTCGGGTCGATACGAGACCAAACGTCCCTGACAGGCTCTGAGTCTGTGGGCAAAGAATCAGGAGGTTCGGGGCTGCGGCCAGATTAAGAGGAGAGAGAATGGGGGTTTTCTTCTCCTTAAGAAGATTAGCCGGGGAGGGTTGAGATGGCAGTCGGAGCGTTGGAGGAAAAAAAAGAGGACAAGGAGAGAATGGAAGATAAAGTGGAACCAAAGGAGGGCGGCCCAGGAAACGGAGTTTAGCCACCTGTTGTCTGTCACATCTGTCCCTCCTCCTCCTCCCGCAACCTTCCTTTAATTTAAAGATCTCGGGGAGAGGCAGAAGCGACTTCTGCCGTGGTGGCGGGGCTTACACGTCCCTCCCCGGCGTGTCTGCCGCGGTGGGCCTGGTTCTACTTGTGTTTCCCACTCCCCCGAGTTCACTCTGCCGGTTTCCAGGAGGACTTTGATGTGTATCTGGGCAATGCGCTATTAGAGGGATTTTCCTGGGCCTGACAGCTCGGAGAATATGCAGCGGAATGGCAGTGCCAGTGGGCTAAAAGAATGCTGGAAACAGGATTAGGATCATATTCTGGCAGACCCTGTCACCTCCTGAATGGGCCGAGGTTCCCAACGCTGGCACTTTTCATTCTCGCCGTGGTTAAAACCTTTAAGAGAACCATGGCGAGGAGGCCGAGAAAAGCACTGATTGAATGGTACACTGTGATTTTTGTGTGGGGGGCTTGCTCTGAGGGACTCTGTGTGCGCGTGTGTGTGTTTGTGGTGTGTGTGTGTGTTTGGGGGGGGGGCGCTGGGCCTTTCTTACGTCTCCTGAAATACTTTTTCAAGGCTCCACACAGGTTTGGTCTGTGCTGCGTTCACGGCTCAACCACGGCTGATTTTCTGTTGTAACTTACTGACGTCAGAAAAAAAAAAAAAAAGTTTCCTGCATTTAACTTTATTTTTCTTTTTATTAACTGCTTTATTTTTTGATCAAGTACTAAAAAGCTAAACCTCTATTTAAGGTAACAGGACCCAGACTCAGGTAGGATACCGTACGTTTCAAAGGTTGTCGATGACGATAACGATGCTTTGTTGCCGTCACGACCGTGCGTATGTAAAGATTGCTTGAATAGTTCTGATGTTTCCTGCATGGCACGTTTGCTCGGGTATGTTTTCGGGCTGGGGGGTTACGTCACCGATAGATTAAAAAAAAAACGTGCTGTTAACGTCTGAAATGGCGCGCGCGTAAATGGGCAGATCTACTGAATACCAAGCCTGAGTGGAAGCACCTGATCCGCAATGAGGGGCTCGGCACACTTGACCCTGCAGCAGCGCAATCTAGCAATGCCTGTCCCTCGCCCCCGGCGGGTGGGGGGGGGTGTTGAGGGAACATTGGGAACAAGAGTCTTGTGCTGTGTTTCCTGGTCCACAGGGCCCCGTGGGAGGACGCGCCGGCGTGTACCTGCAGATTCCAACTCTGTATAATAAGGATATTCACCTCTGCTGCAAATACACACAGCAGTCACACCAGCGGGACGCCCTTGGCTGAGCGCACACACACACACACACACACACACACAGAGTCTTATCAGCTGTGGTGGGGTGAGGTTCACACCCACATTGAGGCTGCTAATCTGATGAGATCATTATCCTCTAATATCCGATTTTTAGATGCTGATCATTCATAAAGGCTGAAGTGATTATTTACATGCACACACACACTCACACACACACTCAGGGGCTTAACTGGGCCGGTACAATCGTCAGACCTGTGCCAGGCAGCAGCACTCGCGCCACCTGGAAAGTTAGTTTAAGGAAGAGAGAGGGCAGATTTTAGAGGTGGCGGAGCGGGTTAGAGTGCGAGGCGGTGGCGGCGGGGGTCTGCGCGTTTGATAAACCACGCTGTTAAAGATATAATAGCAGAATAATCAGCGCCCCGGGCCGTCATTCTTCAGGATAATGGCCTGCTTATTCATTGGGGATCGCTCATGTCTCCAGGAGGCGTTTTTCCCAGATGATGTTGCTCTTTTCTCCCCTTCATAGGAGCTCAATCAGGGATTATTTACATTGTTTCCCTTCATAATCTGGTTTTACTGAAAGAGGCGCACCAGCGAAGCACAAACAAGAAAAGTCCTTGTAGTGAAGATCTCCAAGCAACGTTTTTGTTTTTCGTTTTATTTTCATTTGACAACAACACTAGTTCAAGTCTACATTGGCGGGGTGGAGGAGAGGAGACGCCACAGGCGACGCTTGGCTCCCTCCATCGCCGTCGGGGATCTATCTACCACTGGACCACGTCTGACAGCGACGGTCTGGGGAGGAGGGGGAGGAGGGGGGGGGTGACGGGAAGAGACAGTAGCACACAGAGGACACGGGTCGAACATCCTTTGATATTGTAGTTTCTTTTTCTTTTCTTTTTTTTCTCGTCCAGCTGCTTCATTTCCAGAAGTGAAAGTTTTACAGTAGATATTCAACCACGGGGGGAGGGGGGGGGTCGACACGGCTGCTGGTGGGCTCAGCAAATACAATCTGACAGCTAAAGTCCATTATCAGCGATACAACATAATAACTTTACACCGACCTCACCAGTAAACATTAATAGATAGACTTTTTTTTTTTTTGTATTGTACATATTAAAATAATGTGCATTCTTTTTTTTTTTTCCGTGGCCTCCAGAACCCGTGGAAGCAGAGAGCACCGGGGACGTGTGTCCTCCTCCTCCTCCTCACCACGTGCTGCAATCAGTCTGACAAAGCTGCGCGCTCCCTCGGGAGGACTCCGCCGGCCTAAGCAGTCCTTGTTTGTCGTTTCGTTGGGTGCCGGCCTGCTTTAACTCGCCGTTTTGGAGCGCCAGGCTTTGGGTCTGCGGCGGCAGCGGCGGCGGCCTTGAATGGCACGCGTGTTGGTAATTGCGTCTGCCCCGGCCTCCCTCGGCCCGGGGCAATATGTAATTAAATCTTTGCGAATTTATTCACCGAAATCATTTTCTCATTACGGAGCCGGCGTCCGTGGAAAGTGGCCTTACTGGCCATTAAACTGGTAAATTAGTCGCTTTTAATTACGCTGGCGAGGACGAGGCGGCCGAGGGTTTATTTTTATTTATGTGCCACTTGTGTCGTGCGTGCTATCTACACAACAGCCCGCTTGAGCTAAAGCCGGTCCTGGGACGCCGTAGCTGGAAAATCCTCCCAAAGTGCCTCAGTTTCTTCACGCTGGTTGCTGCCCTGGCGGACTGGTGCCCCCGCCCCCCCCAGGCCTGAGGACATTCTGGAGCCGGGCTGGAGCGTGCTGTCGGTTCTGTAGGTCCACTCGTACTGTTGCGTGTCCCCGGTGCGGGCGGTCGGGCCTGTGTGTGCTTCCCTAAAGAGCTAACGGCGGGGACGGAGCGGGCCGAGCGTCCGCCTCAGTTGGACATGGTGTCCAGTCCCAGCGAGGCGGCGTGCTGCTTGGCCCGCAGGCGCAGGTTCTCGATGCTGGTGGTCTTGTTGTTGTGGCTGGCCAGGCCGCCCGTGGCCGAGGCCTGCAGCAGCGGGCTGTTCCACACCTGCTGGGCGTGGTGGGACAGCGACTGGTAGTAGGACTGGCAGGGGAGCGAGCCCAGCGGCGCCGGCGGCATGTTGACGTTCATGCCCAGGTAGGGGAGCGAGGACGGGGCGGCGAGGTCGAAGGCGGGGTAGTGCACCAGGTTGTTGGTGGCGGCCATGTGCTGGCGGAACTGCTCCTGCAGGCGGAAGAGGCTGAGGGGGGAGGAGGAGTAGGAGTGGCTCTGGGAGAGAGCGGCGCCCCCGGCCAGGCCGCTCCCGGAGGAGGAGGAGGAGGGGGTCACGGACGGGGACACCAGCGGGGAGTCTGGATGGACAGAGAGTAAAGTCAGGTTAGAGGGGAGGCTGGGGGGGAGGGGGGGAGGCGGGGGTGATGTCAGGTCTCCTCACCTGCTTTGGGGCTCAGTCTTTTGCACGCTGGGGAGACGTCCTCGGGGGTGGGCGCTCTCTCACACTTCAGCTCCTCTCCTTGGCACTTGCCCTCCTCCTCCCTGTCCGTGTTGTCCTCCGTCGCCGACTCGCTGCCCGAGTGCTCGGCCGAGGTGACGTTCAGCTCCATGTCCAGCGGGACGGGGCGGACCACCGAGCCCTCCGCCTCCAGGGGGGGAGAGGAGGAGGACGAGGACGAGGGGGGCAGCTGCCCGTCGGGGATGAGCGTTGCGGAGGGAGGCGCATCCTCCTTCTCGCTGCCTCCTTCCCCCGGCGCCTCCTTCTGCTTCTGAAGCTGCTCCTTCTGGAGGCTGCGCTGCTTCTTGCGGAATTTGGCCCTGCGGTTTTTGAACCACACCTGAGGTAAAACAAAATTAAAACATTAAACCTGTAAAACAATTATTTTAGCGGACATCCAACATAATTGGGAGAATTACAGAATCTCTAAATTCTATTTAAAATGTTTTAGTCCTTTTATAAATGTTTTTATATGAACACGTTCATGTGGATAATGTTGCATTTATTTTTATTCCAGTCTTTTTTACTTTTAATATTTCGTTTTTTCCATTTTTTATGTGCTTTAGTTTTTTCCATTTTTTATGTTCTCACTAAAACCCAAATATGTACAGTTTACAAAAGCTGTATTTAAACGTAAACACTTGGGGAGTATTTTTTTTAAATGCATAACACAGCGAAAAAGTACATTTTTCGAGCTGCAAACGCGTGTCGATATTTGGTATTTGCCGCCGCTCGTACCTGCACCCTGGCCTCGGGTAGGTTGGTGCACATGGCCAGCCGCTCCCTCATCACCACGTCGGGGTAGTGGGTCTTCTGGAAGGTCTTCTCCAGCGCCTCCAGCTGCTGCGCGGTGAAGGCCGTGCGGCTGCGGCGCTGCTTGCGGTGCTGCGAGCCGTACCGAGCCTCCAGGATGATGTCTTGGAATGCGCAGCCGTTGGGAAGAGAAGGAAGCACACACGGGCCAAGTTAATTTCACTGCCTTCGCCGCAGTGAAATAAACTTGCGTGCGTGCGTGCGTGCGTGCTTGTGTTCTCAATTACCAGCCAGCCTCTCGGCCAGGGTGAGCGCGTGCACGGAGGGCCGGTAGTCGGGAGCGTGCTGCGCCTGTTGCGCGGCCTGCTGGTGCAGGTTGTACATGGCGCTCAGGGAGTTCATGGCGTGCAGAGAGTAGCCGTTCACCCCGTAGTGCTGCATGGTGGGGGGCCGCTGCCTGCGGAGAGAACCGCCCGTCGTCAGGAGGAGAGCCCGAGGACGCGACGCTGCTCTTGATCAGCGGCTCCCCCGGCGGAGTTCGCTGTGCGCGCAAACGCGTGTTATCCATTAACATCCAATTATCGCTCTGCGCAATCCATTAATTATACAAAAGGCTTTTGATTGGGGGTAATTATCACTCATTCCCATAATGAACCGTGACGGATGCATCATTCATGAATTTATTCGCATGCGTTCTGATCCCGCGGAAGCCAAATCCCCCCTGAAAACGTTGCTTTAACAGATCAGAGCGCAGATGAAATGTGTTGGAAAATGAAATAAGGCGATTTGTTCCGGGTCTCGAATGACAAAAACCGTCAAATGAATATCGGGATTATATTTTAATAGGCCGCGGTGGCAGGGATCCAAACACATGTTCTTGGAATTCGGGAAATTAAACGTTTGCACTTTATTTTTTTAATGAATGTGTAATTTATGGGCAAATTAACATAACTGCCCAGAAAGTTGACAGGTGCGGAAAGATTTTCTTTAAGAAAAATCGGAGTGTTTCTCTGGGCAGCAATTTCCTGAACTCTTCTTGACGATGGAGATTATAATAGATGAAACGCTCCAGGACACGATTAGATATGTATTAATACTGGAGAGGCTGACAGGAGGGGATATCTCCGAGGCCCAAACAGTTATTATAACTTGAGAGACCACAGGGAAAAGATATAAATCTTTTTTGCTGCGTGACAGGTAAAAGTGGCAGGAAGCGGCTACTTTATAATTTATATGACCGCAAATTAAAACTGCATTTGGTGGCAACGCCGTCATTTATTAATTTATTTCCACTTTTAAACCGTTTTCCCTGCAGGACCCTGATTGATGCCATTGTAACCAATGACTCCTACGACAGTCGTGATAAGTTTGGACTCCTCCAACAACCACACATTTGCCCCCCCCCGCGTGCGTGCGCGGCGGCCGTTCCCAGCCCATTAAGCGGCCCCGGCTGATGAATGCGATCAGAGGGCGGCGGGGAATACTTTAATTCGTCGGGACAGAAGGTGCTTCGCTAAACATTTACTTTAGTCCCCCAAGTGTTTGGGCTGAATGGGCCCCGCTGCCCCCCCTCCTCTCCTCCCTGGCGGCCTCTTATCCCATCGCCCCGGGGTAACGTTTTGGCTGAGATGTATGGCTTCTCCGCGGGTAGAAATATGCATGTTGATCCCCATTTGGCTCCCCGTCTAATGGAAGTGCAAATAGGTTTCGACTGCGAGGCCCTCCATTCATCATCCGCCGCCGACGTACACGCACGGACGTACAGTGGGGCTCTGGCTCGGAGCTCCCGCGTGTGCGCGCATCAGCACTTGTGCCGTGCGCTTCCCCCGACGCGTCTTCGTGGGTTTGTCGCTTAATTGCGACTGTCTCGATGGCACCCTCGTTGGAGGGAACGTGGACGCAGGAAAAACGTCAACAGCCCCCATTTAACAGGCGCCGCGGTTTATTATTATTATTATTTTTTACCTTTCACGCCTGCCTTTTGGTGCTTTTACCAAGTTGTCGTGTGTCTGGTTAAAGGCCGTCCCCGCCCGCCCATGTCAAATCCAGCACAATGGCTCATCGCCGCGAGCCCGTCAGCGCGGTTATTGTCATTCATAAGCCCCTCTCTGCTCCGGGCATCGGGCCCTCCCGGCAGCCCCGCACAATGCTTCGATTATCAAACCGCCATTATGTAAATTGGCATGTACAGCGCGACTCTCTGATCCGACTAAATTAGGAAAAGTGTCATTTGCTGACGGCCCCCAGGGGCCGACGCGACGAGCTGCCCTCTGCTGCGTCACGGTGGAGACCGTCAGGGACGTTTGAGGGCCGAAGTTACACACTTGCGAGGTTCAAGGAGCAGGATGTTCGATGGAGGCGTGACACACACGCTCGTTTTGTCAACAAAAACATACGAAAAACCGGATTAAATACTGGAGAATATTACTATGTCTTAAGTCTCTATTTTGTCAACCGCTATTGTAAATTTTGTGCATTTTTTTGAAGACTTTGGTGCAGAATATTTGTCATTCAAGTATTGGTTATACTATACTATACTAGTACTATATTATTATTATTATAGTTATTGTTGAATATTGATTATTTAAAAATAAACAAAACGAGCCTTGTAAAATTTTCCTTCAGATTTGTGGCAAACCGAGAATTAAAATAACAATAAAAACCATAAAATACATTTCGGATAAGTCTAAGTCTTTAAAGGCACTTTATCGACGAACATTAGCTTTTACGTTATTTTAAAACGCACAGACTTTCCGACCGAACTTCCCTTGAAGTTCCCGCACAGAACAAACCGCGATCAACACATGTCAACAAAAATCAGGCACTTTTTGATCAAAGCGTTCAAAGTTTTGTTGTTTTTTTTTTTTTTACCTCTCCCGCGGACGGCTGCGCTTTCCGTAACTTTACGCACGGCCGCGACAGACAATCCGAGCCGCTCTTCGTCGCTCTTCGTCGCTCCTCTTTGTCTCCTTTATTAATTTCAGCAGGACCTGCTCGCCCTTTGATGCTTTGATGTCCTCCTCCCGTCCCCTTCTCCGGCCTTCCGGCGCGTAAAAGTCCTCGCGCCCAGTCCGCTCGCTCGCGGGTCACCTGCTCCTCCTCTCGTGCGCGATTCTCCACGAGGCATCCGCCATCTGCTGGTGCGCGAGAGCCCCGTGGTGGGGTTTAAAGAGAGGCTCGCGCTGGAGGCGCCGGCTCCCCATTGGCTGATGCTGCTGTCAATCACGGACACGGACCCGCCCCTCGGGACCGTTCAAACCCCGACGCTCTGTTTACGTGCGCCTGTTTTCTAATAATTGGATTCGTAAACAAGGAAATTTACACTTTTAAGCTGCAATTCTGCAAAAAATATATATATATTAGTCATCTTTTTTGTTTTCTTTTGCATTTGATTTACTGGTGAGAAACAGTTCGCAGTATAAAAGGTTCATTTTGACAGATTTTAAACTTTTAAAAACTTGCGGGGCAAACGGTGTTTTCGTGTCCTTAAACGTCTCATTTGCATGCAGAAGAATCCAGTTGCCTCAGTTTCTGTGAGGCAAAGCAACAAACCTTTAGATTGTTTGCTTTTCTTTTCTTTTTTTTCTCCCCCTTTTCCCCCTCCGAGACTTCAGAGAGATGGCTAATAGATGCCAGGGCACTGCCTTTAGACTCTCTCCCGGCCTGGATGGATTTGGGACGGGATAGGGAAGACAAGACGCCATCTCAGACTCCAAAAACCCCTGTCTTAAAATGACTGCGGGTAAGAGGATTAGGGCAATAATGCCCTTCTCTTCTTGAAGGGTTTTTAGAGAAGATTTCTTCTCCCGGAGCAAAACCGTTTAGGTAGGGAATTAAGGGCAGCGCAAAGTAGCCTTTTAATGTAAAGCTTGCATATTTTGTTGGGGAATTCTTTGGGAAAGTGTTTGGCCTCTAACGCAGTTTTATCTCTGACCATGTTTCTCACTCTGAACATATTTGGAACAGGGGACAAAAGAATCGAGAATATTCAGTGAACGCACATTTTTGTCACAAGGATATCGACAAAAAGTGTTTTTATTTTTTTTATTAAGGAAAAAAATGTTTCGATAATATACTATAGTGCATTATGTAGTTTGAAAATGTCCCATTAACAAATTATCTGTAAATTTAAATAATACAAATAAATTACAATAAATCATAAACTTAAAAAAATAAAATAATAGAACCAACATATATTTGCTGACCTGACTTAAAAATTGGATACGCACAAATATTTTTTTTTATTATTAATAATAATAATAATATAAAAATAATAATGTAGCAGGTTAATCACGTCAATGCGTCTCCATTTCTGAATGTATTCATTTTTAAGTTTTTCCACCTATAAGTCTTTCCCTGGAAAAATCGTGCGCAGCTCTGCTTGTGTCGCCTCGGTGTAGGCTCCATAACTCGCTTTTTCTCCGAGGTCTGAGAAAGAAAGAGGATTAACTTGTGAACCAATGGAAATAAGAACGTAAACGGGAGGTAAATCTGGCCACTGTCTCTTTGTGAGGACCGTCTCTAAAGCAATTAAAGCGAGAAAGAGTTTTTTCTCAGCGCCTCTCCACCTAAAGCTCCTTAGAGCGACTAGAGCTGTCCAGCGCATCTGAAAGGCTTAAACTAAAAAAAAAAAAAACTTACCCTTGTCGCCGACCCTGCACCACTGAAAACAGGGTGCGTAAACAATGACCCGCAGCTGACAAAATAACCCCAAATTAAATTTAATAACATAATGCAGATTTTCTTTCAGGGGGACTAAACTCTCCTTTTGTATTTTTCCTTTCGATTTTCATTCATATGTTTAACCTCTACGTTTAAAACCTGTGATTGTAGTGAATATATTTATTTATTTGTAATAGCTAATTAATACTCCTAATGATGCTTAGGCAACTTCATGAATACATTAGACATGCAGTCCAGCAAACCTCAGCTTCTCTGGCACCATTCAAGGGTATTTCCCTCAGCAATTAATCATTTTGATGTGTAGTTTAAAATCGACTTCTTGCAAGAGACCTTTTTTTGACAAGAATAACAAAGCAATTTGCCGGGAGCCACCTCTTAGACGCGCTATTAGCAGCATTTCCCCAGCTTTGACACACACACACACACACACACACACACACACACACATATATATATATATATATATATATATATATATATATATATATATTAGTGTTATAGGGTTGATTTTAGATATATACTTATATATTATATTTTTGAAGAATATGGTGCGTCCCTATGGAATTTTGCAGTTTATTGTCAGCACCACACCTCTGAATCCTCCTCAAATCCTTTTTAGTGGTGACAAGATCTTTGGATCTCCTTTGCAAATCCCTCCTCTAAAAGTTTTTAACCTGTCAGTTTCCCCTAAAAGCTGCATAATTCCTTTTCTCTCTTTCTCTCCATCCATCCCCTCTTCTCTTTTCTTCTCGTCCTCTTTTCCTCCCTTGTCTCAGCTCTTTTACTTGCCTTCCCTCTGTCTCTCTCCCTCTCTCCCTCTCTCTCTCTTTGGCCCGTATCCCTCTTCACAAGGGCCCCCATTGTATAGTCCTAATCCAGAGGCAACACAGCTTTAGGGACATGCAGGGATAAAAGGCCCATTAAGCCCACAACTTTATGGGGGCAAATCTCTCCATAATCCTTCGCTTTATCTAAACAAAAGCTCCTCTGCCTTAATCCACAAATGTGTTGAGGAAAAAAAAAGGAGAGGAAAAAACTGGAGAGTTGCAGAGGAAGAAAGAAAATGAGGAAAGAAAAGGAGAGTGAGAAGAAGAGGTCGTTGGAGGAAGAATCTCCCACAACGTGACCCTGGTGTGTCTCCACCTGCGTGGAGGAGGACCTGCATCCTCTTCTGCTTTAGAGACACCCACGTTTGACCCCCCTGCACTCACAGGGTCAAACCTGGGGGGGAGGGAGGGGGGTGCATGTTCCGAAAGTCCAATACAAAAATAACAAACATCCCAAGATCATCACTACAGATGAAGATTGTTCCCTGTACCTATTCACACCTTCCATGTTCCCTCAAATTAAATTAAAAACAAGTGTTTATCATATTTCAGATTTGAACATGCTGAAGCTTCTTCTTTTGTTTGTTTATTTATCTGTTAAAGAAACGGTCTACATCTCACTGTGGACTTGTTACTCAGATTTTCAGACGTTCTCTCAGTCTTCCCTGGCTGATTTCACCAGTTTGAAGCATCTCTTCCGCATCCTGTTTGACTCCGGTGGAGCTTTCACCTCTTATATGAAGCGTCTTGTTTACACAGAGGGTTTTGACCCGATTTGACCGGAGTCCGATTAAAGAGGTGTCTTCACAGCAAAGCCAGAATCTGTCTGTGCCGCTCATCTGAGCCGAATCTGGAGCCGGGTTTAACGCTGTTTCAGCCTGAACTTTGGGGGATGCCTGCTGGAACTTTCTCAGAAGAAAAGATGGAGCTCATCACTTTCATTAACAACCCAATTAAGGCCTCCACCTCGGCCCGCTCCACTCTTAATAGCTCTAACGTGGAGTTAATGAAGCAAATAGTTGGGACAATTTAGCCATTAGAGGCGATTAGGACAATCCAATACGATCCCCCTCAGACTGATGGACAAACGATGCAGTTTCGGGGGGTTCCAACACCAGCCCAAACACAGGCAGACCTCCACCCAGTCAGGCCCAGAAAGCTTTACTGGATTCAAGAAATGTTCCCTCTGGTGGTATGGCTGGTAATACTGGGACCATTATAAGGCTGATCAGCAGTTGGCTGAAGGCATGAGCGCTTCCTCTGTGCGAGGATTACACCTGGCCTCAGGAGGAGGAAGATGCTTCCCAAAGAGGCGAGCAGCCTGGATGCATTCCACCACAATAAAGTATAAATCCTCCTCCTCACAGCGTATTACAGGAATGAACATAAGGGATTGTGTTATTGTTGCCCGATAATCTGGCTTTAAACTCCTTGTTTTACAAATGGTCCTCTTTAAAAAGCTCTTTCTTTTTTTTTTTTCCCGGGTCTTTTTCTCCCGCTTCTCATCCTGTATTAACCTGCTGTTCTCTCATTAGCTGCCTTTGTGTTTTTTCCCCATTTCTTTTGAGTATTATATCCATTTATACCCACAAATCCCAGGTGAGACGATGCTTTATCAAACACAGGGAGGGTGGAAAAAAAAAAAATGCTCCGTTTGCAAATCTCTGGTGGAATGTGCATCATATTAACTTGTTCCTATTTAGGCGTGGTGGAGCACAGTCCAGGTAGGATATGATCATTTTCCAAATGCCTTTATGTGTCCTTGCCCTTAAGAGCTAAGGGTAATATCCTATCCCAGTTTGGAAATGCTGGCACTTTTTTCTGTTCGCTGAACAGGCAGCCTGCATGAAATAACTCCTGACAGAGATGCTCGAGCTTTTTTCTCGCGCCTCGACCTTCCCTGTCATCACAGAGCCCAATCACACCTTCCCAAATACTAATTGAAGCTGCGTGATGTTGCTGTGCGGAGTTACGGTCGTCACTAATCAGGCTTCATTGCAGTGGAGTCAAAGTTGATTGCAGGTGTCCCGAGCCTTCTCAGAGTGGAAGACGCGTAGAAAGACCTGCTGTGGCCCGGCTGGTCCGGGACTGATGGGGACGGCCGTCAGCTGAGGGTCCGGGCTCAAGCTCCGCTTCGTTTCACGGTCACTTCAACGACCCGGCCGTAATTGGGATTTGAGACGGGAGAAGAATCTCCCCGCTGGTTTCTGGTTAAGAAGCGGTGATTGAGTGTTTAGAGAAGCGAGCAGCTGTGACTGATCGGAGGACGGCGGCGTGAACTGGCTTATGGAATATTGACCTCCGGGCTCCAACCTCCAGCCTCTCAGAGAAATTAGGATTTGGTGACTTGATTGTTACCAAATCAATCGTTTAAGTCATACTTAAATGTTTTTCTCGTGCATTAATGAAACGGTAGCATCGCTGTTGCAGTTGTTCTCCATCTTACACACACACACACACACACACACACACACACACACACACACACACGCACACTAAACACACAGGTCAAGCAGTGCTGTTCCAGTTCACCGTCCTCTGGTCTTTCAACTTCTGTCTCATTTTCTTCATCCTGTTTCTTGTCCCCCCCACCCTCGCCCCCCCTCCTCTTTTGCTCACCGCCTCCTCTGAAAGGAGCCTCGCTGGGCCCAACTGTCCGTGTAACGAGCCGGGCAGGGCGCTCACAGTGGGACATGCAATTGTGTGAGTCAGTGTGTTTACACTGCGGTGGCAGGGAGTGTGTTTTTTCCAAGGACCCCCCCCCCACTCTGTGTTAAAACTGCTGTTGGGGGCATCACCCTCTCATCTCCGTCGTGCACAGAGGGAGCACGCCGGGCGATCCTGCGGCGGGGAGGAGGTGGGGCAGGAGGCTAATGGATATGTTTGTTTACCTATTTGTCCTTGACATGATCAATTGATCAGCGGGCTAATTCACTGCCACCACGGGCTCATTACATTTCCATTTAAATTGCAAATGGATTTCTTCGAGGCTTCATTTCCACCACGTGTGTCAGCAGGTGTGCTCGCTCCGCCGCCGTAATGCATCAATTTATCTGTTTTCTCTTTTTTTTTTTTTTTTGTACAACCTTTATTTATACGGAAGAAACGTGAATAAGCGTCACCCTGGCAGGAAAACCCCGGCGGACCACAGAGTAGAATCATTTGTGTTTATGAGAGCGAAGTTTAATTGAACCTGTTTGATGACAAGTGGGAGTCAGACCTTAAACGGTTGTCATCAAGATCCCTCTCGCCGGCTCCCCTGGGAGCAGGGGGAGCTAATTCCTGTGGTAAAAGCCTGTGATTATGTTTTGCTGGGAAGATTACAGTGAACGATTACTGATGGCGGGTTATAAACAGTCGGGAAGGAGCGGTCGAAAGCGAGCGGTGGGAGGCTGACGGCATCGCCGAGGACTTTCCCCGTAGCGCCACAGAGCTCAGCGGCTACGCCGTTAGCAGGGGGGACCTGAAACCCAAACTAGATCCTCTTTAATTGGCTTTTAATATCTATTTTCCCTGCTCCTAATCCCCAAGCCTACTTCGTATACGTGGCAGCCATCGCCGTCGCTGCCTTCGTCTCGAGGACAAGTTGAAGAGAAGTGGGTGGCTGGACGGAGACATCAATGTCTCTGATCTCACACAGGATTGTTTTACTGGCTCGTTTGGCCATAATGGGCTTTATATGACGACTCCTCACCCCTGTCGGATTCCACCGCAGTCCAAATAAACACACACATTCATCACCACACACACCCACCCACACACACACACACACACACACACACACAGCTGAGATCAATGGTCATAAATTTGATCCCTGACAAGCTTGACACTTGTACCCACAAGGCCTTTGGTCTTTTTTTCCTCTCTCTCTTGACCACTCCTTTTGCAACAGACACACACCTTTACCCCCCCCACACACACACACACCCCCCAGCGCTCTCCTTCCCCTGACACACTTGTCACAGACCTCGTTGACCCCCTGACCCCAGCCCGCCCTGCCCGCTTATTGATTTTTTTCCCTCTGACCCTCTCAATCTGGGATGAAGGTGGGCGAGAGCGGGAGAATTAGCCGCCCAAGTCAGGTATAACCGAGGGGTCGCCGGGGACGGAGGCCGGCGATCGATGGGCGCCGATGGCCGAGCTTACGGCAGCAGAAACGACAGTCAGGCGAGAAGCAGGAGGCCCGCGGGCTCCTGCTTTGATGGGCGCGAGGGGCGGTGGGGGGAACCTTTGTTTTTAGCGTCATCGTCCGTTGTTGAAGCTCTTGCCCGCGTGGCTGAAACCTGACGATTTCTTTCGGAGCCCAACGTCATAAAAGTCGCCCCCAGGTTTCAGCCCGAGCCCGTCGGTTTGGTCACAGCCGCCTCCGCTGGGCCGAACTTAATTTCAATTAACCGATTGAGGCGTTCGAGCGCACGTTATTGCTAGAAAAGGCCCAAACCTCTGAGCTTAACCTTGCTGTCAAACAGATTTCAGGGTGACATCGAAAAATTAAGCCCCTCTTTCGTGATGTTTTTAGCGAAATCAAAGCAGCCTCTTCTCGCCGGGCCCCTGGGAAGACGTCGCCGCTGGCCAGATGTTCATCTCCGCCTACCTGACGACATCCACTTCGGAACATTTGCTGGGGTTTTGTCTTTGCCTCGGCGAGCCGCAGATATCCGGCCCTGATGCCGCTCCGATAGGCGCGCGCTCTCCTTCCTGCGGCGAGCAGTAGCATTTTAAGCGACCGTGGGTTCCCTTTAAGCACGGCTTGCAATAATCCACCCTCTGCTCCGCCAGCGCCGCCGCCGCCACCCCCTCCTCCTCATGGATCAGGTTCCAGATTTCACAGCAGCGTTCGGAGGTGACACACTTAGACATAATCTTTTTTTCTTATTTAATTTTGCGCCATCCTCTCAGCTGATTCTCCCCCCTGTCACTTTAGACGCAGCTGAGAGACTGATTTGGCTTCCGTAATCTCGTCTTGCACCCCCCCCCACCTACTTGAAGAAACCTCGAAATATCATAAGGAGATTATTTCTTTCGTAATTGATTGAGTGGCTCCTCACCGCAGACCAAGATACTTCAAAGTGTCTGAATTATGACTTGGATTGTGGCGGGGTGGGGGGGTGCACGATGGCAACGTGGCTCCGTGAGGCCAGCGCCGGGGTCGCACAGCTGAGCCTCTTTGGCTGGCAAATAAGAGTTGAGTCTGATCCTGTAATGGCAGCTAATTGGCTAAAGCAAAGACTCATGACCGGAGGAACATTTAGATGAGGCTTCTGGGCTCCGACAAGTTGGTTTTCCGAGCCCAAACTTGGCCCACCCGAGAGGGAGGATTAGCTAAACTTCGCCTTCTCCAGAAGTTTTCGGGGGTTGTGGGAGGCACACTTTCCGGCTCTTGGAGGTGCTTTGACCTGTCCGTGACAGTCAGACCTGCTGGGGAACACCCCTACCCGACCTGCAAGCCCCCGTCACCAGGAACCACCACCAAACGCACCGCCGCAGCAACAACGCTCCCGTTTGTTGGCTCCAGATATGGACTAGTTTGTTCAAATAGGGCCCAAAATCAGAGTTTTCAGATAAGGAGCAGTGGGTTTGTTCACGTATCTCCTGTCTGTGTATATCTGAGACCATACATCTGCCTTCAGGTGGAGGTAGAACCGAACACTGTCCACGCTGAATAATGCTGTCGATGTTGTTTAACAGCGTTCAGAGGACACTTGATCTGTCCCCTCACAGTTTCTTCATCCTCTTCTATAATCTCTAAATACCTGCAGTTTGCAGTCGTAAGACCCCCCAGTCTCCGCTCTTTGGCGGTCTTCAGGTGAGCGAAAGCCTCATCCTCCCGAACAGAGAGACGTGCCGATCACGAACGACCACGTGAGTCTGGATCAGGAAGAGAGGAGGTTCCTTCAGGTCTCCTTCTCTCTGTCTTCGCTCCGATCTCTGTCTGATTTTCCTGGTGTTTTTCCCCCTCTCTTTCCCTCCACAACCCTGTCTCTCTCCTCATCCCTTTGTCCCTCCATCAGCCCATTCCTCACTATCAGCCCTGACCCATTGCTGATCTTAATCCTCTTACCTCACGGCTCCATTACCCACTTCAGCCATTTTTGCATATACGTCAAAGACGAGGGGCTCCTCTTCGTTTTCATGAAACCCCCAAAAAGCTCAGTCCTCCAATCCCCCAACCTCTACCTGGTGTATCATCCCTCATTGTATATGAGTTCATTTCAGTCATATTTTTGGAGTCAGACATATGGAGGTAATGAGACTGGGATGGGGCGGCTCACACCCTTTCTCTTCTAAGCTAAAAATGGTGCAAGTCAGTTCCCTGGGGGCGTGGCTAAGATGTGGGATTATCTCCTGTTTTGTGTTGTTTTTAAATCCCCCAAAAAACCACCTCTGGTCACGTTGGTGCCGATCGGGAAACGCAGCCGCGGCCCCCTCGCCGCCGCGCCGTCGTTTAACAGCAGATGAGCGGACGTGTCGTCCTCCGGGCCATCATTTGTCTGTCTGCTCCTTCGTGCTCCGTAATTCATCAAGTCTCTCTCCTCAACGCAGACGCCTGTGATCTCTTCTTCTCTTTCTCCCCTAATTTACTGTTTCTCTCTCTCTCTCTAGGGAGAGATTAACCCCTAATCCCCTGATGTTCCATGGTTAATTGATATGATTTAACTATTACAAGGCTGTGGGTGGTTCCACGCTGTTACCTCAGAGAGGGCTCGCCCTCCACGGAGAACCACGACCTTCCCTTCGTCCCCCAGCCCACCCTCCCCTATAACCTCCCCCCATCGGTCCCCCTTTTTTCTCCCATATATCTCTTTCACGTCTGGCCCTGTTATGCCCCCCCCTCGCTCCTCCACGCCCCCTCTTATGTTTGCTCTAGCAGCCAGCTCCCAGGGGGGGTCACCATTGAGAAGCAGTTAGCAGAGCGCGCTGGGAATTGCTCTCCAGATCAAGATCAAATGTTCATGACAAAGACTTCACGGAGCGCTCGCTGCCCTGGGAGGGCACGCGCGGAGAAGACGTCCTCCCGCACCCGGGCCGCCACGATGGAGAGTAAACCCAGTAGACCTTTACGTGGCTGCATCCTGCAAAGCTCAGGCTCGTCCGTCGTGTCTGAGGATTTAAATCCAGGGGGCTTCTATACCAACAGACTCCTGCAGGGTTGGTGATCGCACTGGGGCCTGGATCAAACCAGTAAGACCCCCTAAAAAAGTGGAGGCCTCCAGCGGAATCGTCGGCTCATTTAGGGTATTTAGGAATGCTAATGTGCTTACAAACTGATCCAGAGGAATCAAAGGCGCGAAAGCACCGTAACTATTTCAAAAATTGCCTTGAGGCACCTCTTTAAGTTCATTTGAAGTTCCCAGAGGTAAAAAGTTAAACTGCTCTGCCTCTGAGTGGCTTTAACACCATAAACCACAATGGGAAAATCCCAGGATTTTCGAGCTTTTCCCACAGCTAATCCAGTGATTAGTCCGCATCTCGGTTGCTCATAATCTTCCAATCTTGTTTGCGCAGTATAGCACGATGATGCCGTGGAAATCCCGCGGTGTCCAGGACACAAACCTTTCTGAGGACTCCCGGTAGACACGCGTATCGCCTCAGATCTGAAGATTTGTTTTCTCCCTCGTTCAAGTGTCGGTCTAAGCCCGCCCAATGCTCCATGCTCCAGTGGGAGTATGCAGAGGAAGGAGAGCTTAAATTCGACACCCTGACATTCCTCATATACGTCTCTCTTCCCCCCAAACCTGCGCTGACGGTCTCTATTATCAGTCGGTGCTAAAATCGAGACCGTTCCATCGCTTCCTCCGCTGTTCCGTCTCTTCCTTTACACGTGCAGACGCTCCTCTGTCCATTATTAGCTCACACTCATGCCTGGAACCTGAGAGCGTGCCAGGGAAATCGCTGTCATATTTCCCAGACGGGTGGAACGTTCTGCCCAGGCCCCAAAACATCATCAGCAGAGTCTCTTTCAGGCTTTAACGTCCCCACTTGTAATGTCATCATTTCCAAAGTGCAACCTCCACCAGGCGTCTTGTCAGCAGGTCAGATCAAAACATCCCAGTGTGAGGAAGAGTAGCAGCTCAGAAACAGGTTCATTTTGTCTCTGACCAGGTATATTTAAAGAAAATGCTCTTTGTGTGTGTGTGTGTGTGTGTGTGTGTGTGCGTGCGTGTGTGTGTGTGTGTGTGTGTGTGTGTGTGTGTCCTGGTTCACCCTACATTCGGTGCCCTCTCGTCTTTCTTCTCCTCGCTGCTGTAAGTCACGCAGGTATTTCCACTGCAGCGTGTCAGTGTTAATGTCGACTCTGATCTCGTGGTGACAGCAGCTCAGGGCCGCTAAAAACCTGCCAGCCGTGCGTTTGAGCCCAAAAACCTGTCTTTAATTTCATTAAGAGGATGAAATCCTTTTACTCAAGTGTGGAGGTGATTTTAAATTTAAGTTTAAATTGATCTTCAGCCTAATAATACATTTAAAAACAGGTCATCTTGTATTATTTTACATGGCTCTCTTTTTTCCTGTCCTGGTTCTCTTTTCAAAGCGGCGTCTCCATGGAGCTGTGGTGTCCACTCAGACCTCAGGGTCATGGGGTTGTGAACCCTGGGTAAACTTCAGGCCGCTGCCCCCCCCCAGCAGCAGCAGAGAGGCGGGGGGGGGGGTCCGACGGCCGGAGCGCCCCAGGACCGCGCAGGAAACCACCTTCCAGGAGTGTTTTTGAGTCTTTTATCACTTTATGAAAGCCCGGCTCTTATTTGTGAGGCACTCCGGCGATTGTCCTCTGTAATCCTGCTCAAATCCTCATCAGAAAGAGTTTTAAACTACTTTATCAGTCTTTTTCTTCTGTCAATTGCTTTCTTTTCAGCTGACTATTGGACTTTTAATTGGCCCCCGGCAACAATTTGAGAGTCGATGGAGCTGTGACTCTCATTAAACACCTCTTTCACTTCTGTTTGGTCTCAAGAGAAAGAAGAGGGAGGCGGGCAAACAATCAGCAGAATCTGTTGATGGAGAACAATGATGATTTAGTTAAACCGAGAATTCAATGCCCAGAAAAACACCTTATCCAGTCGATCTGACGGAAGGAAGGAGAGGAGGGGGAAAAATGGCTCCTTTTCTTTATCCCCAAAGCAGGATAACAGCTCGCGTTAGGGGAATATCCACGCCTGCCAATTGCAGTAATGGCCTCTAATTCCAAATTAATTCAGTCTAAATGAACTGTCAGAGAGAGATTGATTTGTTGGAGCTGCTGTCTTGATGAGTGCTGTCGTGGGAGGGGGGTGATTAGAGGCTGAGGCCTGCTCCGCTCTCTCAGCCTAAGGCTACCACGCTTTTTTTTTTTTTTTTTTTTTTTAAACGGAGCGAGACCCCGGCGAGGGCGACGGCAGCTGTTTCTGGGCTGACAGGTACGGGGACGGGGCCGCCGCTCTGGAAGAGGGGTGGGGGGGGGGCAGCCATAGATGTGGGGGGGTTGGAAAGAAGAAAGTTCACCTATAACGCTGAGAAATACCCCCAAAAACCTGGTTTCCCTCGCCGGCGGAGGTGATAGCTTTCTTTATGCTTCACCGGTAGTTTGAACTGCAGCCTCCTCCGCTGTCAAAAAGTTTCCTCTGCGCATGATTTCAGGCTTTTTCCATCAAGACAACCTTATTAATAGGCTCTCTTCAGAGTTAATTAGCTGTGGAAACGAGGCCAGGGGCCCTGGCGTTTCTACCCCAGAGGACTTTGCTATCCCCGCTGATTCTCCAGCTAGGCTAATTATTTCCCAATAACCTTACTTACTGGCCACGCTCGCTCCTCTGGGCCTGAGCCTAACAAGCATCGCCCGGCGAGTCGATAGGCTGTTCTGCTTGGAAGTCCTCAGCCACCTGCCTCCCTGCGCGCCCGCCACCCCGGAGATTTCCTCCTCTTCCTCCCTCTCCAGACCAGGCGCCTTTGGGAGGCTCTCGGGAGGAGGGCGCAGGCGTTTGATGTCGAAAATTAAATTCCTTCAAATTCGCCATTAACGCTATTACTTAAAGTATTGGACACACTTCAAGTATCACAATGGCATTATGTCTGCTGCCTTTAATTTCGCCCTCTCCTGTAGCTCTCCCTGCAAATATCAATATATAAAAAAAACTTTAAATACCCAGCCTGTTTATTTTGACTGTTTATTTACTTTCTTATTTATATATTTCCTTTCCCACAACCATGGCAGGATAATGTACCGCACATATGAATAAATGTGGGCTGCATACATATTCTGAGGGGCTGGAAAGCTGTTTATCATGCAAAGAGGGAACATCAGAGGCTAAAAGGGGAGGTGGCTAAAGCTACTGAGCATCAGGATGGAGGCGGCAATGTGTTTCAATATCGGAAATGAAACGTAAACTTGGAGATGAAAGTGGGCAGAAAGTCTCCAGTCTGGCAAACTGGAGAAAAGGTCTCGGGGGGTTGGGGGGGTTCTGACCTTTTGTGGCGTCATCTTTGTTAATTAGCACATGTTTGTTTCTTCAAGGGTGTTTTTGTCACTGCAGCTGATTTAATCCCCTCTAATGCTGCTCCCTTACAATCCCCGCTAAGCACGCCCGCCTGATGCTGCTCGGACGCTGGCAGGGACACTTACGGGCAGGGAAACATGTTTTTCCTCTCCGCTGGCCCCGACAGCACAACAGATTAAACGCCAAGTTTCTTCATAACAGCTAAAGGTACGCACATCTCCGGAGCTAAGAGCTCTTAATTCCCGACAGCCGAGGGGAGAAGGACAAAAATATCAGAGAGAGTCGAGCGACGTGCCGGGAACAAATACGAGACTGAGGGTAAACAAACACGTATCAGCAGGCAGGATCTTCTGGGGATCTTTGACATATTTCAACAAAATATCAGCAAAACATCCTGCAGTAAGGAGCTTACTGGTATCTGTATACAACAACTGTTGCAGTTTTTTTTTTCCTCTTGCAGTTTCTTCATCTTTTTATTATAGTTCACACTGGAAAACTGTGAGTATTTGTGCCTCGGTGAATTACCTGCTTTATTTGGACACGACTAAAGCGGGAAAGAGGCCTGATGAAGAGAATGCCTGCAAAAACGTGAACATTATCTGGAATTTTTGCAACCCAACAGACGAGTTAATGAGGAGAGAAGTGACCAGAATCAATGCAATTAATTCAAAATTGCTGCCTTCATAGTTAAAATAGTTTTCAATGAAAAGATAAGTAAATGTAATGCAACAGATGGGAGTCACAGGGTCACACGGGACATAAAATATTATTTCACTATGGTTTTTTTTTTATTTATTCTGTATAAGTTTTACCTTGCAGCTGCAGAGGAATAGTTCCACGCAGCAGATCTCGTGCACCCTCCTGTGTGTTGAGCTTCCCTCGTCTTCTTTGCCCGCTGTGCTTCCCACAATGCACCTGGGTCTATAGAGCACAGTGGAGCCACAGTCGTTAAACTCGCCGCTCATGACCAACCCCCCCCGTCCTCCCTTCTCACCCCACGGACGCCATCGTTTCCATGTCGTAGCCCCCCGTCCTCCACCTTGTCCTGTGACCCTCAACTCCTTTGGCCCTCCGCCCCGGCCCATCCCGTCCAGGAGCCCCGTTTGTGGCCCCGATCGATAGAGGCTGGAGCCCTCCGCCTGCATACATCCTGCACTATGGCAGCTTAGCCCATCAATACTCTTTAAATTCTCTTTATGGCCCCAAACAAGCTGCTGCATTATTTAGCGGCCGCGCGGTCAATCGCACATTATCTAGACAACATTACCAGGTAAATGGTGTTTGTGTGGGATCTGTCTAGCGCTGCTCGCTGAGCGATGCGGCTGCAGCGCAGCTCTGTCACACGGGACTGTCGATATCTGCAGCTTTACACTCCGAATTCACTACCACCGGTCTCTTTTCTTAAATCAGAGCCAGGAAACGACCGCGGAATGCAGCTATTATCGAGATAAACACCAACAACGTGCTATTACAAAAGAACAAGCTGCCCGCAGCAGCACGTTACGGCCCCCTTAAATCTAACGCAGCAGCGCAGGCCCCGCTGATGTACCTGCGGACGGCGCCGCCGCAGAAGGGGAAAAAAAAAGAAAGGGTCCCCGTAACTGCCGGAACTCATTCGCTGTCCAAATGTTTTCCCATCTCCCGAGTTGAAAGGGGAAATATTCATTAAGGAATATATGAAATGAGCCGTGACGGCAACAAGGTGGCGGCGGAAATTCAATTTGTGTTCATAAACAGCCACGAGCACCAAGGTGATAATTCAGAGGAGCTGGGCTGCTGAAGCTGTCTGCTACATTTTAGTTAAAAGACCTGTGTGTGTGTGTGTGTGTGTGTGTGTGTGTGTGTGTGTGTGTGTGTGTGTGTGTGTGTTGGATGGTGATATTTTCCAAGTATTGTTTAAACTCTAAACTCAATTATACTAATGTCCCTTCATTAAGGAAAGGAGGCGGCGGCCGACGTGAGTCTCATTAATGACCTAAACTGCGCCAGACTCCATTATTTAAACTATTTTAACTCTGCTTTAAATGAAAGTCTCTCAGATATGAAAAAAGTCGTTAAGATCACGCATAAATTATCACTTTGTGAATAAAGAGTGAAATCACTCCAGCAGCTCACTGTTCTCGTCCTGAAAAAAAAACAGGCTGCTAACTTTTAAAGTTGTTTCTTGTTTGAACAAAACTACTATTTTGTTCTTTATAATGAGATATATTCTCCATAAAATGGATGAATACTAGCAATGACACCTAAAAATGTTATATAGTCAATAATTAGTGCCCAGCATGCTGCGCTGGTTAATCCAGCCCATCCCCGCCTCTCTGCTCCGTCCTACAGATTACGCTTGACGGCAGTGAAATAAACTCATAGTTCCTGTCACAGCTCTTTGTGCACGCACGGTGCTGCGCGCACGTTTCCATCTTACAGCAGCTCACCGCGCAGGCCGGCTTCATCTGCACGGCTCCGGGCTCCCTCAAACTAATTCCTTCATCCTCCCGAACGGCTGCGTATTCCCAGAGAGTGTCTGCATGAAATTTAAAAAAAATAAAAAGAGGGGAGAGCAGGGAGGACGGTTGGGACGGAAAGAGGATCGGAGAGGCCGCCAAAATCCATTATCTAAGTGTTCTTTATCTTTTCCATATGCTTTTGTTGTCTAATCTATCTCTGCAAATCCCGGATTCGGAAAAACAAACAAAGGGATCAGAGCAGGCCCTCTCTGAGGCTGCGCAGGCACGTGGCCGCAGCGCCACCCGGAGGCCGGATGCAGGATCGTGGGATGAGGGCGTAAAAGGCTCCGAGACGGTTACAGATAATCAAACAACAGTTCAGGAATTCATGAGAGTTCCAAACTCTTCCTTCTGCTTTGTTGGATCCTCTTCTTTGGCCCTCGCTGTTTTGATCCTCTCAGCTTTTATTCCCCCCCCCTTCTCTCTCTCTTTAAAGGGGGATTGGAGTTTATTCCAGACAATCCAGCCCAGTTCAGGAAGTGGAACGACGGGGACTCAGAGAAATGCGGGATCATGGACGGACTTCCAAAGGGGCAAAATCGCATCACAATTATCAGATTTACTTAAAGGAGTTTTATAAAGTGAAGACCCCGGCTCAGTGCTAAACTTTTAGATTCTTTATTATTATTATTTAAACAACCTGGAGTCCTTCAGGGGAGACAGTTTTAGAGGTCTCTGAATTCATAAACAGGAGGAAAACTTCTCGGGATGCCTGGATCAGAACAAAAGCTTCACAAAAAGGAAAAAAGCTAATGATGGTTTCCAGGTAGACGATAAAAGCAGAGTATCAAGGTTGGGACGGTGGAATTGACCTCAGTGACCTTTGATTCTAAACTGGATAATAAAGAAAAAAATGAAGCATGATTATGATTCTTGTACATTAACTGACCTTCAGACTTCACCTTCAGCGTTAATCATTCCTTCCCCAGTTTATCCTAAAACAAAACTGTTGTGAAAAGAAGTAGGAGAAGGAGGGGCTTATACACTTGCAGCAGACTAACAGCAGGGGGCACTGTGGACGCACCCCCCCCCCGCACCCCCCCAACTGTCTTTATAGAATCATCGTAAATACGCAGGAATCCTGATTATCGTCCGTTCTTTTTAACTTTCGGTGCAAGTTCCTTGGTTAAAGGTGATGTTTTTCCTGTGGTTAATAGTTAACTGTAGACAAATGACTCGCTGGAACGAGGCCTCACACACTCCTTCAGTGACCCCCACCCCCCCCACACCCACCCACCACGCTCCGCGCTGTAGGCGAAACTCGCTGGCGATCAGTCCCAGTCATTAAGCCCAGCAGCGGCGGCACGCTGTGTGAACAAACATCCCTAATCACAGCCTCTTAAAGACTCCTAATGAGTCTCTGCTAATTAGGCCTCTGTCTCTGAGTCAATCTTTTCTCTCTATGCCCCCCTCTGTCAACTCAGCCTCATCTATCTGCTATAGATTAGTACGTGTGTGTGTGTGTGTGTGTGTGTGTGTTTGTGTGTGTCTATTGAAAATCACCAGTAGTTAAAAGTGAGTTTAGGATGGAAAGTCGTCATGATTAAACCTGAGGGTTTTCTCTTTATTTACTGGTTTATTTTGTTGAGCCATGTCATGTAGCGCCCTCACTACTGTTTACTACAGTATTTTGAGACGTGAGCTGTTGGGAAAACACACACAGAAAAGTCAGATTACGTGTAAAAATGTCTCCCCTGGTTAGCAGCAGACATTAAAACGACCAGAGTTCATCTCACCTTCTGTTGGAATAATTACAGATGAATTTGTTTTACAAATATTTTGCTGCTGTTTAATACAAAAGCAGGAAACAAGGTGAGCAGGGAGACGGGCCAGTGCGACCAATGCATATTTCCCGCCTGCCTGATACTCCTGTGGATCAGTTTTACAGCCACTTATGTCAGCTGGTGATTTATGTGGACAATTTTCATAAGTGGGGCAGCGGTGGCGGTGGCGGCGGCGGCGGCGGCGGCGGCGGCTCTCCCCTGCAGAGCAAAAGCTTCCAGCGGCCGCGGCTGCTAATGACACAACTCCAAAATCCCTGGATTCACATTCAGAGCCAGAAATACAAATCCTATCCAGGAGTCAACCTGTGGCCCGTGCACGTGCGTGCAGGGGGCGCGCACGCGCGAGCGAGTGACTGAGACGAAGACGGAGACGGGCTCTCGGAGGATACGTGCAGAGATGAGGACCATTCGCTCGAGGCCATCGCAGACCGACTGTGTCCCCGTCTGTACATTTGTCTCCCTTCCCTCTTTTATTTTCCACATCCTCCTGTTATAGCAGACCAAATCAGGTGGGACCTCCAGACGTGGTTCTGTAGTCACGAGTGTTCCGACTGTAGCTGTGGGAGCAGCTAATTTAGCGACACCGACCAGTTCAGAGGGACTTTGAAATGATGATCTACAGACGAAGTCCAGGCCGTTATAAACACAAGCGTTAACGGAGGATGGGCCTAATTTAAGTGCAAGTGTGGTAGGAAAGTAGCAGAAATGTTGTTTACTACTGTGTTTACAGTAGAGTAGTAGCAGTAGTAGTAGTAGTAGTAGTAGTAGTAGTAGTAGTAGTAGTAGTAGTCTGTGCCTGTGGAAATACCGTTGTTTTTGTGTAGATTTGAATACACAGACGGTGAAAATGACGCGGGGTGTGGTCGATGGTGTCAGTTTAGCTGCCAGTCATGGCGGGTTCCTCTGGCAGCCCTTTAACAAAACACACTCACACACAAATGGCGGCTGCGTGCGTTGAGGAAGCGCGGTAACGGCTTGTTGAGCCCCTGTAAGACCCCAGCCTCGGGGCCGCGCCTCGCACGGTATCGATCAGCCAATGGGGGCCGGCAGCCCTTCGTCCTCCTACCCCCCGATCCTGTAAAGTTATAACTGTACTCGTGTCGGCCTGGTAATGGCCATTGATCCGCTGCTGCGTGCCGTGACGGATTCCACCGCCACCGAACGCTGATCCCGGCGAGGCTGCGTGGATCGCCAGATTATTGCCCAAACACCAGCAGCACCTGCCACTTCTACACGTTCACTCATGATTTGATTTAAAGCTTCCACCACTGGTCCTAAAGAGACAGAAGACAACTCAGCTGAGACCAGTGAGGTGGTCAAAGTCACTGCTGTTGCTGATTGTTAATCTGGTAGTAGTACAGGTGTGTGTAGGTGTGTGTGTGTGTGTGTGTGTGTTATTGTACTTGCTGCATACTGAGTACCAACATCTGCGTTCTACTATCAAAGTGAGGACACTTTTGGGGGGTGAGGACATGTTGGCTGGTCCACAACTTCAGAGGACTGTTTGAGGGTGAAGATGGTGTTTTAAGGTTGAGACTAGGATTGGGTTTAGGTCAGGTTTAGGTTAGGATTAGGATTAGGGACAGGTATTTAGTTGTGGTGGGTTGGGTCAGGGTAAGAGGCTGGGTAATACATCACGTCTATGAAAGTCCGGACAAAGATAGAAGTACAAGGAAGTGTGTGATTGTGTGTGTGTGTGTATGTGTGTGTGTGTGTGTGTGTGTGCGCGCATCACTTTGGTATCAAGTGCGTCACCCTGACGTTTTCATCCCACTAACCTGCTCGCTCACACCGGCCGCGAGTTCATCATCACGGAGAAGCGCGGCGACGGCGTCACATGACAAATTAGGCGGACGGGGCAACGGGGCGGCAGATTGCCACATCCATCACGGGAGAAATGGATCACGTCAGCGTCGCCGGCCGAAGCCGAGGCCGCTCTCCCGGACCCCTCCCGGGGCCCGAGGAGGAGGCTAGGCCGGGGCGCCACGTCGAACCCGGCGGCGGGGGGGAAAAAAAAAAACGGGGCCTTCGCCACGCGTGCGGCGGAGAGCTCGGGAAGACGGGCGCGTCCGTGCGGTCAGGAGCTCGAACGGGTTTATTATTGTCGACATCAGGGCCCGTCTCCGTTGGCCCCCGTCATTTTCCGACGCTCCCTCGACAGCCCCCCCCCCCCCGCGGGGTTCAGCGGCTGCGGCGGGGAGAGAGGGACGGGGAGAGGAAGAGCGACAGGCAATCACCCCCCCGGCGGCGGCAGAGCGGGCAGGCGAGCAGGCGAAAGCCCATTTTCCTCTGATTAAGTCCTCTGAAAATATTCCATTTGTCAGTGCCAGCGCGGCCCCGCCCCCGCCGCCACCCGACTGTATCTGTTGACTATGTAGCCGCCGCGATTTACATCGCTCACTGACAACATCATCATTTCCCCGTTTAATGTCCCCCCCTTCTGTCTCTGCCTCCTATCCTTCCACCTTCCCCCCCCCCCCCCCGTGCCCCCTAACAGCCTATTTTTGTTTGATCTGCCCTCATTGCAAGGTTGACTGCTACCAAAGAGGGGAGAGCAGAGCGGGACCTGGCTCCGTCTCCGTCATTTTCAATGTCATAAATTTCAATTTCCAATCTTTCTACACCCCCCACCCTCCCCCCTCGCCCCCCACCACCACCACCACCACCACCCCCCTGTTCTTCAATCTCCGCCCCTCCTCCTCCTCCTCTCACGGAATACCCATCATGGGAATTTGTCAACTCTCCTTCCCTCTGTCTTCCTCCCTCGTTCCTTCTCCCTCCAAACACCTATTGGCTATTATCCTGTCTCATGTCTTCCCCAGACTTCCACCACCCGGAATGCAATTTTCTCCCAGCCGCATCCGTGATGAGATCCAAATGAAAGATCATTAATATTTTGCTCCAAAAGAAATGGAGTTGTGCCGCCTATTTTAAATATTGCCGTTTCCCACCCCCCCGCCCCCGTGTTTGAGACGTTCCTCCTCGCCCCCGCCACGTCGGGGGGATGCGGACAATCACCCCCCCCCGCACACACACACACACACACCTCTGATGAATGTGTGTGTACTCGTATTGTCAGAAAACCTGTCAGATATTTGTCCTTTGTCTCTTCAGAAGGTCTTTAACGCGGGGAGAGTGACGGGAGCGGGCGTCGCCGGGTCGGAGTCGGGATGGCGCCAGCAGCGCCGCGTCTCGTTGATCGATGCGATCGATGAGCGGGATACGATTCGTTATTTACTGGAGTTAAATGAAACGGAAAATGAAATATAAATGTTGTGTTACTCCGCTCTGCGTTGTGTTACTTGAGGAACGCTCCTGCGGGGGGGCGAAATCGAACGCTCCCGCTGCTTTATCCACTTTATTTTCTTTTAAACAAGTTTGAGTAAAAGCATTCGCCACCGTAAACACTCCCACGGTAAAAAGTGTGAAATGGAAAGGTAGCATCCGACCTTTGACCCCAGGTCCATGCAGATCTGTTCCGGCGCCCCCTACAGGAAGCAGAAGGATTCAAAAATCCACTTTTTAGTGGTTTAAGGTCCCAGAAGGGGGGCGCCTCTGGAGGGTGAGTGGGGGGGGGGGGCGATTGTGTTTGGATTAAAATCCCAGAGGAGGAGAATCGAAGTATTGGGCACCTGCAATGTTAATGTTTTGATGTATTCGCGACGACTTTTTCATTCACTGACTTTTATAGTTTGCTGTCGCTCATCTTCTGAATCAAACCGGGAGGATGAAGAGCAGCGGGCTTCAGGCAGCGTCCTCCTCCTCCTCCTCCTCCTCCTCCTCCTCCTCCTCCTCCTCCTCCTCCTCCTCCTCCTCCTCGCCCAGCGGCCCCTCTGTCGCCGTGGCACCGCGGGCACCCGCTCACGGCTCAGCCAAGCGTTGCCCACCGTCTCGCCATCCCGCTCCCTAACCAAACTTTACCCCCCCAACCCCCCCCCCTCGTGCTCTGGCCTAACTCGACTTCGCCCCTCTCGTTTTTCCAGCTTTTGTGAGTGAAGTTTCGTCTTAACGTCCACAAGGACGAAGCCGGAGCGGCTTGTGAGCGCCACTAACCTCGCCGCTCACGTTCACTGAGCTCGGTCGGGCTCCTTTCACCGGGAAAGACACGGTAATTAGGCAGGTCAGAGCGGGGGGGGGGTTCAGGCTCAGGCAATTAAGAAAGTGACAGCTCGTCCAGCGCGGTGACAGGCCGAGGCCGCCGTCACGCCGTTCACACACACGTCCACGGAAACACTAACGGGGGGGTAACACCCAGCCTCGTGGAGACGTGGTCCAAATTAACCCCCATCACACCCCCACACACACACACACACACACCCTCCCTCACCGGATGTCTGTCAGCTTTCATCCTGCTCAGAGAGGAAGCGCTCACCAGCGCGTCTGAGCCCCTTACCTGATCAGCTCCACCAGGGGGTCCAGCAGATGTTTGGACGGAACATCTGGAGCCAACGGAGGGAGGCTGAATAAAGGCTGCGCTGGAGGTGGTTTACCACTTCTGATCAGAGCTCAAACTATGACAGCACAGGGGGTGTACACGTGTGCTCACACGCGCACACACACACACACACACTGTTTGGATGTTCGGTGAGCGCGGCGCTCAGCGCTCATCTGTGTAGGTAATGTGTCAGTGACATTAGCTTTTCCCTTTGTTTCCCACATAGAGTGTGTGTGTGTGCATGTGCGTGTGCGTGTGTGTGTGTGTGTGTGTGTGTGTGTGTGTGTGTGTGTGTGTGTGTGTGTGTGGAGTATATGGCATCAGGCAGTTATAAATGGCCATCATTTCCCAAACCACTCTGTTCTCCATTGTGGAGCGCATGTCGCCGCAGGGTGTGAGGGGAGGTGATGTGTATGTGTGTGTGTGTGTGTGGGAGGATGTAAGAGTGTGTGAGGGGGTAATAGAGGAAGTGAAGGGTCTCAACTCTGAAGAGAGTGAAGACGCCTCGGTCAGCCAAAGAGGTTTTTGTGAAATTCAGATTTGGTGATTAAATCGGTAATTTCTTTATTTCACAATTTTAGGCTGCAGCCAGAAAATTGTGCTAAACTGAAACTAAACTTCCTAATATCCTAAAGTCCTAATCAATAAATGAATGTATCGAGAGCAGAGATGCAGGGTTATTTTTGTCTGTTTTCTTGTTGGGCATCTTTAGTGGATTCACTCAAACACACATTTGCTTCTTGAGCGTCGTGATTTTCTGGTTTTTGTTACATTTGTTTTCCTCCACATTTATTAGGTGATTAATATACTTCATACGCTACGCTCTTTTTTATTGGTTTTGTTGGTTCTGTGCTGCATTAAGGTCAAAGACGTTGTTTGTTTTTATTAAATCTCGACTGTGGAGATCCGGAAATCGACCGCGCCGACAGCCTTTATTCTTTTAATTAATTCAAATTTGATTAAAAACCGATTTGATTAAAAACTGATTTTAACTCTTTCGCGGTGGAGTTCCACGAGTTAACTTCTGCATTGGTGTCAGAGGGGTGACGTGACATCCTGCTTTGTTTAGCACATCTAATGCTGCACATAAACCTGTTCCAGTTTAACCCTCTTTACTTTTATTCTTTCCTCCCTCTCTCGGTTTAATTCGCCCGCTCCTCCAACGTAAGGATCTTTGCTTAATGGTATTGTGCTTTGTTTTGGCCGCCGCCGCGTCGCGAGTGTTCAGAACACATCTGGGCCTCATCCTCTTTCCTGCCGGGCTGTTGGAGCGTTCTGGTTCCTCGCCGGAGTCCGACCGTCGAGATTAAATTGGTGTGCGGAGAGCGCCGCGCACGGCCCAGTTCATCCAGATTTGGCCTGCCGTCAGTGGATAGCAGGCTCCAAGCCTTTGAAAATAAAGCAGTTTTGTGGAATCTCATTTCTTTCTCCTCGATTCTGGTCTTAATTACCGTCCTCCTCCTCCCTGCCAAGCAGCGCCTCCGCTTAAGCCTGATCAACGCGTCGAAAGGACGTTTTATAAAGAAAATAAATCCCCTCGTGGCCTTAAAATGGCGAATTCTGCGCCTAAGCCCCGCCCCCAGCTCTGCCCCTCACCTGCACCTGGAGCCCGGCCTCCTTTCTGAAGGTCGGCTTTCACCTGAACTCCTGTTTTCGGGCGTAAGGCCGCTCCGCTGGATCCACTTTGGAGAGATTAAACAAGGTCGTGGAGGGATGGGGGGGGGGCCGGAGACGAAGCCGCAGCCGCGGCCCACCTCAGCGCTCTACAGACGTCCTCCAGGAAGTCAGCCTGGGACCCGACGCGGTTCGTGTTGGAGGAGACAGGTGAGAAAGGAGAGCGGGTCAGCTGGGGGGGGGCGTTGGACAGGAGGCCTCTCTAAATCCCACACTCATCCATCATGAACGTGGCGTTTGTGCACTCTGACGGCCCCATAATAGCGTTCTGCATTTTCACCCCTGGATCTGATCAGGAGGGAGCGAGCGGAAAAAAGGTGAGAAGAGACACATATACATATATAACCCCCCCCCCTCCCTCCTCGACTCCTCATTGTCCCACCCTCGCTCCTCCAAGGCTGCTTCTCTTCTCTAACCCTCCACATTTTGGGAAAATCGTTCCCTGAATTGGAAAAGGGACCCTGGGGCCACGGGCGCGAGGCTTCCTCTCCTCTTTCTGGATAATTGACTCTCTTTGCCTGGTAATTCATCCCGTGCATATGCCAGCTAATTCATCAGGGGGCGGGAGGCGGCCCACCTCGCAACCTCGCGCCCGCGTACCTGCAACCTACATCAGGTCCCGGCCCCGCGAACGGACACACAAACGCACCTTGTAGCCCCAGAAGGGCCAGGAGGTGGGAATGAGAGGAGGAGGAGGAGGAGGAGGAGGAGGAGGAGGAGGGGGGGGCTGCCCGGCCCGCAGATGAAAAGGCTGGGATGATAGATGAGGCACATTGTGGCATTATGAATGAATTATTCCTCAAATACCTTGAGCGGTGCCGACTGTCAGCCTGTATCTGTACTAATCTGAGAGAAAATAGAGCCGCTTCCGCACTAAAAAGGGTCACCAAAGAACATCCCCAGAATTAATTGAGCAATCAGGCCATTAGAGAGGACCATCAGGCCGGACGCTCCTCCTGATGCAGCCGCATCCATCACTGCCAGCCCGCCGAGCGTGCGCGCCCGGCGCGCGCCTTGCTCTCTCTCCCCCGCTAATGTGGCCCCGTCTCCGAGCAGATTAGGATTATTGTGACAAGACAAAGGTATCTTTTGTGTCTTGTGCAGCCTGCTGCATTCATCACGGCTGTCGCGGCCTCCGCTCACACCTGCTGATCACACAGCAGCACCCATCTACCTGAGCATCGCGGCTCGGGAGGAGAGCACCGAAATGTCTCGGTCTGCTTTTATTACTGGAATTTATCTCATAAAGATGCAGATTATTACTACAGGTTGACCCATGCAAATTATTTTTTTTTACAGCAGCTTTTGCTGATTATATGTGCTGACGTTTTGTTTTGTTTTATTATTTTGCCAATATTGTCTTTTTCTTTAATTGATAAAAATCACACAATGGCAACAAATGTTCATATCAATTTAACTAACAAAATAAACATTTATTTACAAAAGTAGAATTAACAGTTAAATAAATTAAAATTTTAAACTCGTTATTCTCACACATTTTCTAGGACTAATCTCAAAAATGTTAAAAATATATATGTGTGTGTGTGTGTGTGTGTGTGTGTGTGTGTGTGTGTGTGTGTGTGTGTGTGTGTGTGTTCCTGAGATTACGTTAAACGGTGCAGGAGGAACGACGTGTGTTAATCCGTGGAGAAAAACCGCTGTAAAAGTACAGCGAAATAGACCCTTTTGATCCATCTTGATCCAAATAAAGTGTGATTCGCTTCTTCTGTGCTTCTAATAAATTGTCTGAGGTGACTTTTGTGGAAACACACCACTTGAACTCACAACACACGCAGGTAAACTGGAGCGTGCCTGACGTCACCGGCCGGGACGGGACGGTCGCCCTGGTGATGTAAGGTCTTGTGGCTCCCTCTGGTGGTCACAATGAAGAACTGCACCACCACCGGGCTGAAGACGATTCATTAATTATTCGTTATAAACTATCTGTCTGTTTGCACGATTGCTCAAAAAAATATATGTATTTAATTAATGAATAAATCGAGGTCATCCACCTCAACGGACCTTACAGATCTAAATCTAAACGATGGCTTCCGTGTGGATGACATACATTTTCACGGTCTTTTTTAAATAACCGAGATTAAATTGGTAACAAATTATGATTATCTTTATAATAAAAACGAATCCATAAGCGAGATATAATTTGAAAAGAATATATTATTTAAACTACAATCAATCAACACTTAATTTCGGTGTTAAAATGTAGTAACCGTCTATAGGACCTGTAATAATCTTTCACACACGTTACTTGTAAAATAAGCGTATTAACAAGAACCGGTAGATGTAAAATATTCTACTTTTATTAGACTCTCACTTATCCCCAAACATTTGAGTTTTGTCAAAACCCTGTTGTAATCCTAGCTCGTGTTTGGCTGTAACGATCTTTAACAGAGGAAAGTTTGTCACTAATTATAATTGCTTTATTTTTCAAAGACGAGAATGAAATGAGCAGACAAACCGGAGAAATGTTGGTGAAAGGCGGATCACTCCATCTAGTGGATAAAGTAAATTAATGTATTTTATTATCATTGACGATACTTATCAACATTGAAAATATAGTCGTCCTGATTTTTTTTCTATGCCTAACAAATAATTTTATATTACCACCATCCCAATAGCTGTGACAAAAATAATGAACCTCAAAAAAATTATAAAAGAAAAAGAATCACACAGCAGACGTGACTGACCACTGTAATTCACTATTACAGCCACCAAAGGGCAGAATAAGATACTATAACGTCACCCACCGTTTGTTTATCCCCTAAAATTAAGAATGATTTCAGCAAATGAATTAAATAAAAGTTTGTCGCGTTTATGTCTAATTTTATAATGTGTAGTGCTGCGGTGAAGAGAGCGTGTCTCTTAAAAGAGCTTGTGCCTTAAAAACAATATTTGACATCTAACTTCCAAATGTTCAGTGTTTTTGAATGAATTAAGACTGTGCGTCACATTTGCACACACAGAGGCCACAAATGGACCTTCACCTCCAAAGTGTTTTGATTGTGCAGTCTTTTATACCCAGTAAATATGGGACGTCCCAGCAAGTGTGGAGGTAAAAGTCAAACTTTATTTTTTATATATATATATTTATTTAATATATATGAAAAAAAATAAAAAATCAAACGAAAAAAGTTATCACTGTGAATTATTTTAAAACTTTTATTTAACTTTTTTAAAAATATATATTTAATTATTTATTTTACCCGCTCCCAGCTCGCGCGCATTTCAAAAAACAGCCTCGCGCCAGTCCCCCCGCAGCTCGCGCGCCCGTGTCGCTGGTGGTTGGGGTGCTTCTTCCGCCTACGTCACGCCCGGGCGGACCAATCAGGCGGCGGCTGGTAGCGTCCCGTTGCCAGGCAGGAGAGCGGAGCCCAGCGGCCAACATCTGCAGCAGCGGCCCCCCCCTCCCCCCCGACACCCCCCCACACGGGCTCCCCCAGGCTCAGAGTAAGGCTCCAACTCTCTTTGAAGCGGCTGGTTTTGGTGTCGTAGAGCGAAGTCAGGCGGCTCGGAGTTAAAGCCCCCCCCCCCCCGAACTCCTCCTCCTCCTCCTCCTCACCCCCCCAACTCCTCCTCACCCCCCCAGCCTCCTCACCCTCACCCCCCCCAGGCTCGGTTCAGGCCACCAGGCGGCTGTCGTCGCTCTAAAAACCGAGGCCGGGTCGAAGGGGGCCGGGCCTCGGCTGCCCCCGCCCCCCCCCGGTCATGCAAATGCCGGCTTTGTCTCCGGGGGGGTCAGAGAGAAGCTACCAGAGCGAGCTGACACTTGAGGCAGGGCCAGCAGACACGCAGCAGCAGCCGGGACACGTCCGCGTTCGGATTCGGGATTTATGTACAACATGACATTTGAGGAACTAAATGGGGATTACTCTCAGGAAAGGTAACTGCGGGGGGGGGACGCGCACCTCGGGGTGGGGTGGGGGGGTTGCATGTATCCAGTCCGCTAATGTTGGTCACCCGGCGTAAATGCTGCAACAATGCACGGAAAAAATAAAAAAAGAAGGGATTCGAGCGTCGATGTGGAGGGACGTCGAAGCTGGAATCGACGTTTAGACGTGTTTAATCTGCCCCCCATGGTCGCTGGGGGGGGGTCGGGGGGGGCACCGAAGGCTCGGTAAAAGTACCTGAAAAGTACGCGTTACTCGACGGGGTCGTCGCGTTACTCGACGGGTCGCCGCGTTACTCGACGGGTCGTCGCGTTACTCGACAAGTCGCCTCGTTACTCGTCCCAGGAGACTTCGTACTTTCTGTTTCTGTCGAGACTCGCTTCGCCTCAAAGTTCTGCCGAAGTCGGCAAGTTTTTTTTTGTTTGTTTGTTTGTTTGTTTTTAAGCTCTTAATGTTTTGTTGTTGTTTTTTTTTGCAGAATGGATTCAGTGGCGAAAGCTTTGGAAGAAGTGCTCACCTCCGCTTTACCTCAGGGCTGCATCACAGTCGGAGTTTACGAGGCTGCGAAGTCGCTCAACGTGTAAGAAGCTTCTGTCACTAAACGTCACGATTGTAGATCCACAGGGGTCCTGGGGGGGGGTTTGGCTCTGGGGGGGGTCTTAGCGTGTGCATTCGTGACACGTATGTAAAGCCGAGGGCCTCTCCTGTCCCCTGCAGGGACCCCGACAACGTGGTCCTGTGCATCCTGGCCACCGACGACGAGGACGTCCAGGACGTGGCCCTGCAGATCCACTTCACCCTCATCCAGGCCTTCTGCTGCGAGAACGACATCAACATCCTGAGGGTCAACAACACCCGGCGCCTGGCCGAAATACTGGGCGGGGGCGGCGGGAAGCAGAGCGGGGGAGAGCCCCTGGACCTCCACTGCGTCCTAGTCACGGTGAGCCTCGCCTCCGGGACGAGCGGACTCCACGCGCGACTGTCTGATCGCGCGCACGCGAGCGAGGGGCGGAAGGACCTGCTGGTTCCTGCGCCCGGTGGTTTGGTAAACACGCGCCGGGCTCCTCCCTTCCGAGACTCCTCTGGAATGTCGGCGGAGCGCCGTGCTTCATATTTGCATACAAACAGCAACTTTGGCGTCACGGAAAACCCTTCGGATGACGCGCGGGCGCGTGGACCGTGCTTGTTTTTGACTCGTCTGGTTTTTTTTTTCCCTCTTTCAGAGTCCGCATTCGACGTCGTGGAAGGATCCCGCTTTGAGCAAAGTGAACCGGTTCTGCAGGGAGAGCCGCTGCATGGACCAGTGGGTGCCCATCATCAACCTGCCCGAGCGATGAAGCGGCGAGCGGCGGAGACCCGCGCGGGGGACTTGAACGAATCTGCACAAGAGTGGTGTGAACCCTGATGGGCGCATTGACCATCCACAGATCAAATTCCGATGTGTTCCAAAAAAAAAAAAAAAATGTTGACGAGGCAAGAAAATGTTGGGAGGAAGAGGAGGAGGAGGAGGAAGAGAAGGAGGAGGGGAAAAAAACAAAAAAAACAAAAAAAAAAACACGACCGCTTGTCTGCTGGGATGTATTTAAAATGAGGAAAACTTTGGGCAGGAGCGTTCCGGAGCCGCGCCCGCCCGGGCCCGTCGGCAGCCGGGGGAAGACGAGGAGGCGCGGGTCGGGGGGTTCGACCGAGATCCATGCGTGTGCTTTTTAATGTGACGGCAGACACTGTACAGAAGGACGGTATCATGTACGCGTGGTGACACGTCTGTGAGGCGTCGTGTGGGGGGGGCGATGGGGGGGAGTGCGGAGGAACCGGGAATCCTGCGGAGCGGGCCGGAAGGCCGCGGCCCCTCGGCGGAGACCAAGCACTTGTTCAAAACACTGGACCTTTGATGCAATTTCAGGCGTTGGATTCACGTTGTTGGCGTTGACGTTGCTGTTGTCGGAAATGAAAAAGGGAAGGGCTGCACATCCAGTGAAGACATTCTGTGTATTATTGTTTCCTATTGCCACAAGTGAAATGATTCATTTGTTACAATTTAAGTTATTTCTCACTATATTTAATTGTATTTATGTTTCCTTTTTTATATTAACTATTTGAAAATCTGAATACATATGTATTGCTGTCAATAAAAAAAAACAGAAGGAAAAACAACAAAGTGTTTTTTTCTCTTTTTTTTGGGAGCCTGCCCACGTGTGTTCCGATTTCTGGAAATTTTAGCGGAGCGGAGCCGCTTTCTGACCTTTATCAGCTGCGCGGTTGTAAAAGCGGAGTCACGTGCGGATCACAGGGGTCATGTTGGCCTCTGTGGCCCCGGAGCCATCCCAGAGCTGGAGAGAACAATAATCCCGAGCGCTCTCTGCGCCGGGATGTGCCTCCGTCAGCGGGAACGTGCCCATTCATCCGGGCGGGCCGGCCTTTTCGCCGATTCCCCCCGATTTGGTGGGCGGGCGAGTTGGCTTCAGCAGTTTAAAAAAAAACAAACAAACAAACAAGAAGGAAAAAAAGAAAGACAGTGAAGTCGGCCGAGGCATCAGGAGACGTGGCGCAACTTGGAGGAAGTCACATGACTCCAGTCGCATGGAAATTTTTTCCAAATGGGACAGTGGCATGCAATCTGTTGTGCAAACCAGTCTGAGCTGCTCCTTGCACTCCCCAACCCCTCTCCTTTAGCGCGCACGCACACACACACGCGCGCACACACACACGCGCGCGCACACGCAGGTGATCTGGCGGAGGGTTGGATGTCGGTGATGTCACTGGGCTGATGTAAAGCAGGCGATTCCCGGTGAAAGCGCGCAGTCATGATCACAAGAAGGGAGGGGGGCAAGGTCACACCGGCGTTGCACAATGGTGTCACATGGCCAAGAGTCATGTGACACTTAAGATCGCATGGAATGAGAGGGTCAACTACCCCCCCCCCCCCCCACCCCCGCTGCAGCTAGGACTCAGAGAATAGAGGAGAATAGGTTATTTCCTCGTCCCTCAAATGTTTGTTAGACTTCTGGAAATCACAGTGGGTTGATGCACAACATTTGAAACAAGCGTTAGAGGGAAGTGTGGAAAAGCGTCACCCACCCCCGATACCCCCCCCCCCCTTCAAAAGAAAACAAAACTGCCCTGTCCTGGCAGTTTGAGTGGGTACTGTGTGAAAGGTTATCTGGCGTGTGACAAGCAGGGTGTGATGCCCAATGAAGTAACTGCTGTGATCCCGGGAAAAGTTTATTTTAAGATCGGGGGGGGTTGGAGGGAAGGAGGGGCTGAGGCTTTGACCTATTGGCTTTCCCGCGCCGCATTCCTAAAAAGGTAGAGGGCTGCACACTTCTGACCGCCCATCGGCGCGCGGGACTCGGAGGGAGCCGAGGTTTTCTGCGAGACCGTATCGCGCCAACCTGGCGCCTGGGGCAAAGGTCAGCGCGGCAGATGACGAACCAAAAATAGAAGAGAGGCTGCGTGATTAAGCAGGGAGATCTGCAAATCAGGCTCCTGCGCACTGATTTGACTGGGAGGGGGGCGGGGCTTGAATGTGGCCTAGTAACAGCAGCCAAGAGACGCACTGGTGAGTTCACTGGAGCCTGAATATCACAGCCACCTTCATAAAAAGGACACCTACACCTGAGATGACGCGCCACAAACAACGTGCACGCTGACGTTCTCCTGAGAAACCAACAAAAGCTGCAGGCAGCCCTCAAACCTCAGAAGCGCGCGAGGCAGACAGACGGCGCTCTGGGAAGCTCAGAAACGCTGCATTCGTCCGCGAGCGCGACGCTCCATAAATAGCAAATATTTGAGTACAGTACCTCAGTGTGACAGTGATAATCTACAGGCTCAGGCTATCAAAGGCACAAATATGCTACTGCAGTCTGGTCTGGCAGCCCCCGCCCTCAGCCCACCATCATCACCGCCACCCACCCACCTTCCCCTCCCTCTTCCTCTCCCCCTCATCAGCACATTCCAACACCCTGACACTGTAACTGCCGGGACGGGTTTTCACAGCGAGGCCCGCGCTCGGCGAGCAGCCTCGCCCGCTTCCCACGATGCTGCTTGACCAGGATTACCACATCCACGCATGTCGCCCATGCCCAGAAATGTCTATATAAAGCTCCAGCACATGGCTTTGATCAGCAGGGGGACGCCACGCCCATTTAGCTTTTCGCGTGAATAAAAGGTGGGAGCGAGGAGCAGGAACTGTTTTTTTCCAGTTGGTTTGGTAGCCGACAATGAGCAGCGCTCCCGTGCGATCGTCCTTTTGTGCAAGTGTGAGAACATCACACCCGTCGTTTATCCAGCAGCTGGTCAGAGAAAAGGTCAGGGAGTCCCAAACGGCCACCAGCGGAGAAGCAAAACAGAGTCAGGGGCTCCGCAGACGAGTTCCCGAAATACCCCGCTCTCCAGGAGCGGAAATCAGGGTTTCTATATTTGTACTCTGACAACCGCGGCCGGAGGCCTCGCCTGCGATGACTGAGATATAAATACACCACTAATGAGAGGAAGTAGACCCCAGATGGGGCGCGGGTGTGTCCCTCCGCCGTTTAAACAATTCCAGTTCAAAGGAATAAAAGACAGGGGCTGCAGGAATGCTTCACTTTATTAATCATTGTTAGGTCTTCATACAAAGGTTGGTGTATTAATAAAGACATTTATCAAAACTCAGATTCTGACAGGTATCAATGGTACAAGAAGCCCGTTCGGGTTGGCTGACGTGGCAGTGGTGAACCGAACTTTTACTCTACCAGCCGTGCTGCAGTGGTTTTATTGCAAAAGGACTACTGGAAATGAGAAAAACAGCTGGATCCTGACCTGAAAGTACCTTTGGGGAAGGCATCGGTGCCGAAACAGCTGCAAAGCGGAGAGCACCAAGTAAGTTAAACACCATTAAACACCAGTTCTTCCAGTGAAGATTAAAAAAAAAAAAAAAGACATGGCACAGCACAATTATAAATCACTTCCACCATCCCACAAGTGAAAACCTTCCATAGAAACATCAGGAGGTCCCCGGGGAACAAGGCAAACATAAGTAAGGCTTCAGAGTGAAAGAATTTTCTTGATTTATTCAATTTATTCAAATGTTACATTTGTGATTTAACAAACACCCTGGGAAAAAAAACAGACAACATGAAGCACATGTTTGATTAGAGACCCTTAACATAGACAAAAGGAAAACATTTAAAAGTATTGTTAATCCAGATTAACATTTGCGCTGGACACCATACCCAGGATAGGACAAACGTGCACACTAGCGTGTTTTTTTAACGTTTTTTCTTTTTTTTTTTTTAAGTCGCGGCTCACAGTGTTGCGTAACACTCGCTGATGCTTCTTGGCATCGGCGTTCCGAAACGATAAGGTCCCGCGGTAATTTTCCAGAAGGAATGGCTGAAATAGCTTCATTTTTGAGATGTTTGGAACGTCAGTGCAGCCTGACTGGATTGGTCCCGGTTTCCTCGTTGACACAGTGTTGCCCTACCCACAAATAATCTCAAGTGTACTGTACATCACAGCGCTGGGGTCACGTGATCACAACAACAATCGCAAGGCTCGTTACAGGTCCTGTGTGTAAGATCTGGTGGCACCTAGTGGCCAGAATGCAGATTGCACAAATACTTGCAGTCCAGACATCAGCCCTGGAGTTGGAATACTGCAGAAGCCGTGGAGTAATATTAACAAATATTAACACTTCATGTTCAAGCCTCAAGGAGCATCACTATGGAGTTGGACTCGTACCAATACTTAATCATACTTGGAACTGGTATTCTGATAAAAAACACATAGATGGTTAAAAATCTTACACACCGGACCTTTAAATCTGCTAAAGATAAGGCGCTAGCAAGTGGGATCGTAGCTACAAGAAATGGTTACATTTGGGGAGTATCTGAAACTGTACCAGAAATATCACCGCCCGACTTCGACCTCAGACCCCCCCGACGTCGCCCAGGCCCAGAGGAGGAGTCAGAATACCGAGACGACGGAAAAGGATGCATTAGCTGCGGCTAATCGCTAAATCTTAAGAGGCGACGAAGAGCGTTGAGATGCGAACGGTCGTTCATGCATCGTTTTTGAGCGGTCGGGACCGGTCCAGAGTTCGTGGTCGAGGTCAGGAGCACTGCTAGAGGGTTCTTCGGGAGTCGCAACAGGCTTCCTTTTCACTTAACGCTAAGCTTTTCGTCTGCGATACAAAACGGTGACTGACTGGTTAACGGGACAGGCGAACGCATGGTAACGATACCATCACCCCACCCCCCACCCCCCACCCCCCCACTCCACACACACAAAAAAAAGAAAGAGTACAGCGACATTAATAGGCAAAACAACGTGTAAAGGCTAAGTGGCGTTCACTACAATATAGTGCAGGGTTTTTTGTCCTTGAAGGGATTGTCTGAGGCCGGGATGCCCATGAGCAGGGGGTCGTTCCTGGCGTGTTCGCTGCAGTAGTTCATAAGGTCTGCCGAGGCCTTGGAAACCTACGGGCAGCGTGAGACAGAGAGGGGCACTAGTTCAGATTATTTCGGTCGGTCACTGCTGTGTCCCGTGTCCGTCCCCAGCGCACATTGCGTCCCCGATCAAAGGTTAGGGTTATTCCAAAGGTAGGAATGTTGCAGCGAGATCAAAGACTTTTGGTTTTGGTGAGATGCATACACCTCCACTGACTCATTGCACACATATTTACAGCAAGCGGGCGCGTTAATGTTGACTAAAGAGGGCGGCTCAGGGACGTTTTGATGGGAGAGGCGCGCGTCCTCACCTTTATCCTCTCGAGGCTCGCCTCTATTCTCAGCTGCTGCACCGTCCGCCGAGCGTGGCTGATGTTGTTGGAGCTGTGGGCCTTCGAAGACATGGCGGCGAAATCAACACTGCAGGACGAGGAAAAGAGGATTGTTCTTATGTAACAGAATACAACAATCGCTTTGTTCAAAATATGGGTAAACAGGTCAGAGGAGAAAAGCCGCCCGTGTGAAGTCAGGAAAGTGGGGGAAAACCCCGTGATGGCTGCTTTGGCAGACCTCAGATCAGTCGGGCTGATCACACAGAATGAAGTCAACAGGTAGAAGGTTCAGGTGATTTCTGCAGGAAATGGTGACACTGGTCTTCTTCCAGAACGTTCTGTGTCTACTGTAAGATTCTTATTTTCAATACTTCCTGTAAATAAAATGTGCAAGCACACACTGCAGCGGTACATTTCTGCTCTTTTGCAAGCATGTAGAAGGAACAATGGCGCCGCTGCCGCAACATTGTTCCAGTGTGGACAGTCCAACAATGACTGAAAACCTGGCAGCCTTACATATCTATATTTAAACAAAAAGCTATAGAAACGTAAAGCTTTGGGCCGTATGCGACGGAGGGGCTGGTGTGTGGGAGGGGAGGGAGCCGCAGTGGGCCTGAGCTTCCTGTTAATCATTGACAGGCTGGATGAGAACAAGCCCGGACCTATCCGTCAACCAGGGGGGGGGGGGGGGGGGGCGATCTCCGGCTCCAGCGCCTCTGCCGGTTGATTTTACTTCCCTTTGTCTGCGTGTTTCTGCTCAGACCAACCGACGAGCATTTCCTTTTAGCATTTTTTCGCAATGCGCGCATGCAAATCTTGTGACACACTTGGGATTTTACCCAAAAAAAACACAGTTCTCTGTAGGTAAACGGAAGCTCCGGTTTCTCAAGGTTATTACAAAACAAGGAGGGAAACCTTTTACGCACACCAAAGAGGAAAAAAAAAAATGTGCAGTTGGTGCAAGCACTAAAAGTTTCCAGCCCCCCCAGTGAGGTGCTAGTCTCGGTGCTGGCTCGTGCAGCATGTGCAGCAGAGTCAGCCTCCAGGTGTAGCCGCTTTACTTTTGTTTCGGGAACAAAGAGGGAGGAAGGAATAAAGACAAAAAAGGGATATGGGGATAGAAAATTTCCATTTTCTGCCTTCTGCTGGGAGCGCCTGATTAACAGGTGACTAATGACTCCAGAGGAATCACGGCCAAGGATGACGGGAAGAGTCTCAGCCCGACATGAAAGTGGAGCAAGAAAGGGTTTCGCTCCATCACTCAAAACTATATATTTAAGTACAGAAACCATGTCGACTGAGTCATAAAGGTGAAGCGAGTAAAAAGGCTCCTATGTACACACGATGACTGAGACTGTTTATTCCTACAGTCTGGAATTCTTTAGACGATACTAATGCAGTTCTGGAAAAGTTTCAGATGACCTGTTGAACAATAGAGCGCTGTGGCATTCAAAGCAAACTCCACTGGAGGAAGTCATAAAAGCCTTTACTGGAATCACACCACACACTTTCAGCTTTCAGGAACCAAGAAAATATCATCTTAAGCATCAGTCAAAGTCTACCAGACATGTTTTCCAGACGTACGAACGTAAAATCACTTCTCATACATAATCCTCTGATGAGATTAATCATTTAGCTGTTGCGTCTTGGCTGACTGGAAATCAGCACAACAAACATTGTGTTGCAATGATCAGATTAGTTGTGTCAGTAAAGCAGAACTTATTTGAATACTTTGCAAAAAAAAGAAGGAATTACAGGGATAATATTAAATATTCAAAACAGCTCCGGGCAAGCTGGACACTTCCCGTTTGCACATCGTAATAAAAAACAGTAAATACAACCTCTTTGAGGAACTGGGAAGAGTAGGAAGAATGGAAATGTCACTGAGCAGAAATGTTGCACTGAAGTTCTGTAACAGCTGGTTTCATGAGGAAATCGTTGCAACCTGCACAATGACGTGCATGCTACCAGCAATGCCAGTATACTGACATGAACCAGGGCACGCAGGATAAACCTCAGCAGCGTGCAGACGCCATCAGCTGGGATTCCTCCTTAATGGTCCTCTAGATGTGGGTGGAGGTGTGGTAATTTGCAGATGCAGCTGCTTGGTAGGACCTGCAGACGCCAATCAGTATAATGGGGGGGCTATTGTGTAACAAAACTTATTTCATGCAGCAGTGCGAGGTGAACAAGAGGGTGGAGATGAAGAGCAATGCTGTTTGCCTGGTTTTTGTTGGACAGGTAAACGTCAGTGGTTAGTCTAATTAGCTTGGTGTTTTTCAACAATTGCTTTTTACATTTTCTTTTACCAGTGAAATTATGTTGTGCAACCAATTATCTAACTCATTAAGGAAGTATGAGAGGAGGAGGACGAGCGTGGCACTCTCTCTCATTCCAGCACTCCCTGATAAGATCTGATTCCAGAAAACCCACCTGAAGCGCGTCACCTGACTGAAAGCGTGAGCCGAGAGCTGTGAAGTGGTGCCAGCGACTGCCAGCAGCACCAGTCTGGCTGCAGGTCTCCAGGACGGCGCCGCCGTGTGTGGCATCGAGCGCCGCCACGCACATGCAGCGTATAGGCCTCACCTACGCAGATCAGAAAGAGACCACCCCCCTCCGCAGCGTACACACGCATGTGGACCAACAAGGACCACCTACTTACCCTCCCACCCGCGCCGAAATCCACCCGCACACGTGTGACTCGTTAGGGCGGCGTTCAAAGTGCCGTGAACAGGGAGCCATTATGACTCAGGGGCTTAAACAGCAGCACTCAGAGATGAAAAACGTCGCTCAGACCCAATGAAAACTCTCAAATTTACTGATGATGGCTCAAAGAAGAGTCACCCCTGTCTGCCTTACAGCATGTGTGGTCTCAGCACTGAGCATCAGAGGCTTTTTTTAATGGCAGTTCAAATATACTGAGTTCAAATATTTGTGGCTACACTTCAAACTTACCATAAGGTCACAAAGGTCACTGTAGAATGCTCACCTTGTTACGCCTAAAGCTTTTATTTAACTTAGGGGCAACAACTTAACCTAACCTCGGTGCAACAACTTAACTTAGCTTAGGTGCTACACTTAATCTTAAGGCTTTTTAACTGGGTTGGTTGCAACCTGGCATGCTGCATCTGCCCAGATGTGTGACTGCAGACGGCAGCTACGCAGACCACAAGAGCCGCCATTGGCCCCGAGCGTGTTGGACAAACATGGATGTTCTTGGAAAGTACACAAATATTAGCGGCTGCACGACTCCCGGGCACCACGCTGCAGACTTGCACCCTCGCCAGCCTGCGAGCGCGAGCGCGGCGGGTGCCACGTCTGCGAGCTGCGGCGCAGCGCTCAGAATAGAGCGTCTGGGCGACCAGGAACCTGCCTCCGCTCTCCTTTCCAAACCCGCGGCTGGCTCTCACGAAGACATGTAAAGGATTTTCCACAACAGCGGAAAAAAAAAAAAAAAAATCCAAATCATGATGTAAACTTTACTGTCGCCACGGAGATGGTGCTGAACCGGCTGGCGTCTGATGTTACCAGCAGCAGAGAAGCGGAGAACGGGGGAACGGTGGAAAGGCAATAGTTGGAGTCTAGACAGACGTCTGCCACTTTCAACAAAACGGAGTTCAAAGAGTCGAGCCTCCAACCACAAGCCAATATATTGGCTGTTATCCTCTTGTGCACAAAAAAACACCTCTCTCATGCACTCCCCCCCCGCCCACCCCGCCCCGGCAAGCAGTTTCAGCCTGCAGGAAAAACAAATAGCAGACTTCTTCTGCGCTTCTGCCGATCAGCACTTTCTCGGCTGAATGAAGGAACTGTCTCCTGTTACAGCAAAAACACCTGACTCTGCACCAGAGCGCTCTCCGGATCAAATCGAAGCCACGTCGGCCTGTTCTCACTTATGCAGAGCGAATAATATTCAGTCATCAGTCCTGCCGGTGAGTAATGGTTAGGTCGTGCTGAGCGAGACACAAATGGTGAGACCGGGGAGGCAACAGCGAGGCCTCGCACGCTCCGTGAGAACCACCAGGGTGACGTCACTACTTTCCCACCAGAAAAATGGAAGAGGGTGAAGGGCTGGGCCCTCTTTGGCAGCCTCCGCAGACGCTGAAAAAGATCACCAGGATTTTGTTTACCAGGGCAAACAGAAACCAAAGAGCATGGCAGAGATAAGGCGTCACAGCTCGTGTGAACCGAGACCAGAGCACTCCCCAAAACATCTGAGTCCAGAATGTCCGCATCGGCACATAAAGTACCGTTTGAGAGGCGCTCGGGTTCCCAGCGCTTAACGATGTTCACAAAAAAACATCACAGGGAAACGTCCATCCCTGAGGGGCTGAGCAGGCCTGCAGGGGGCAGTGATGAGTCCCCCCCGATGGCCTCGGCGCAGACAAGAATGTGGAGCAGAAAAGACAAGAGGACAGAGATAAACAACAGAGTCGAGGAATCAAATGTAGCGCTGCGTTGCGTTTAGCACAGAGGGGACGGTCTGTGCAGGCTCCACGGGACAGAAGACAGATGGATGAGGAGCAGAGGAGACTCCCTAGTAAGGATCTTGTTTTTATTCACAACACAGGCTTCCCAGGAAACTCCAGCCTGAGCGCATTTCCTAGAAAAAAAGACTGAGCTCTTGCGCGCTCATGACCCCTTCCTGGGAAAATGACGAAACGTTGCTGGGAAAGAGGGTGAGTGTGTAGGAGGCGCACGTATCCCGCGTGTTAAGCAAAAACTTTGCTTTCTAGTCATTATTCATGCAAGAAAAAGTTCCACAGAATTCGCACCACCCTGCAGCTGCAGGTATGTCTGCTGAGATAAGTAAAACTGAGCGCCCCCCCCCACCCCCCGCCCACAACACCCACTGCAAACTTAGCACGGGCCAACGCTGGGAAACCCAACGCTCGCTCTGCCGGTCTGCAGGCCCCCGAAGGGTCAACTTTACGATGTGAGCATTTCCACGAGAAAAGGAACTGCGGGGCGGCCTCGATTAGACTCAGCTCTGTGTTTTTAGTTAATTACCCTGCAGAGGCTTCTGGTCAACAGTGCAATCCTGCAGATTCTGTGGCTTTCCTGCTTAAAAAAAAAAGGTGGGAAAAAAAGCAGACTGTTCCAGCCACACAGTGTCTAGACAGAAGACTTGACTGGACTCATTTCTGCAGGATTTCTAAATCCTAAATTCAAGCGTAATTACTCCAGGCTCGTTCCTGTTTGAACAGAGAAAGAGGCCTTGTTCCCAGCACAGATTGGAGAGGTCCGACGGGCCGGGCCGGAGGGAGTAAAACCAGCCCGAGCTATCAGTTGGATTTGAATGAAAAAAAAAACCCTCAGGCGCGAAAAACAAGACGCGGTGACAAGACCGATAAGCGCATCCCTGAGATACGGAGCCATGTCGGCTAATCTGTGTCCTTAAACCCGGTATTTAGAACAAGACTGCGCGATCGTGCAAAACTGCACATACAGCAGCTGGAACAGATGAGCAGCGTGTCAGAGACTCGACACAGCGGCAGATAACGGTGATAACGGGGACGGCGAGAATCGCCCTGGCACGTAAAGATTAGGGATTAGCCAGAAATCACCGACACTTGGGCTTTGCTCTGCAACTTAAACACTCTAAGGCAGCCAAGTTTCATGCAGAACGCCTGCTCAGCTCTGCACTTCCTCCCAATAAAAACCCTTTTTCTTAAATCTTTTTCCAACATGTGGACGAACACTCATGGACAGTCACTCGGTGCTGCAGAGAAAGCACAAATGGGTTTTCGGGAAATATGCTCATCTGCCGAGTCAGACGCTAAAAAAAAAAAAAAGGTTCTGCTACGATTGTTAAAATGACAAATGATCAGTTGTGTAATCCTAAATGTGGGTGCTGCTGTGGGTTTAATGTTATAGGGACGCTGGTGTAAGTGTAGAGTGAGGCCTAATGGATACCTGCAGGACATGCAGAGGGAGGCGCTTCAAGAACAAGATCACCAGTTTTACTTTCTCAACCAGACCTGCTGTGCAGGAATTAAACTTTGGCCACATGTGTGAAGGTTAACAATTTCTTTTGGTGGCTCAAAAGGCATCAGAGCAAATCAATGGATTACATAAACATCCAAGTAAATTAGCAGGAGTGCATGAAAATAAACAGTCCAGGAATCAATACCAGGCTACTAGAACTGGAGGAGCAGCTTGTGTAGTCAAGAAGGTTCAATACAATCACAAACACGCAGAGAAAACAAAGAGCAACTGAAGGGGGTGCAGACAAAGGGTGACGGCTGGGATGCGCCTCCCCTTCCTACTACTGTTACTGACGGCCGAGCGTCTCGCATTCCATCCGCGGGAAGGAGCAGAGGTAATGCCGAGCCCTTTAAATAATTTCATGACGCTGAAGAGGCGCTGACACATCCTGTGACACACATTTACGCTCCACGCACACTCGCAATGTCTGGGATGGCCACGAATGCAGACAAAGAGGTCAGCTGGCTATCATTAGAGGCTCAAGTATGCGCTAAAAATAACCATCAATGGTCAGGCTTGCTCGGGGCCGGCTGTAGTAGGTTCCTTTTTTAAGATCACATTTTCTCAATCTCTGCTGGAGAGTCACCACGCTGACTCCAGATGACAAGGAGTTCTCCATTTTCCTCCTAGGTGTCTATGAGCCGCTGCTTCCGCTGTAATAGGCCATTATCAGCCCAAAACAAACAGAGGCCTGTGGCAGATAATACAAATCAGACGTCACTGCAGACGCACGGAGGCCGACATGCAGGATACACGGGCTGGTCCGGGCCCGGAGGCTGCCGGGCAGCGTCGCTCCGCTCCACCCCTCGCAAACAAACAGTATTGTTGTAAAAAAAAAAAAAAAAGGTACAAAAGAAAAGGCTAAGGCCGAGGAGTGGAGACTGCTGGAAATGGATGCAGGGAGGGGGCCAATGGGATGCCAGAACAAGACGTGCTTGTGGCTGAAAGCGAGGCAGAGATAAGAGTTTGCGAGTGAAAGGGGGGCTTCAGCTCGAGAACGCGGGCGCCGCAGCTGTGTGTATGTTGCGCTTGGTCACGTGCCAAGAGCACTGCGGCCGGGGGAGACAGCGGCGGCCGTAAAAACTTAAAGCCACTGTGAGCGCGGGGCCTTTCGTCTCGGGCCCTCTCGCATGTGAAAGGCACCATTCATGACGACGGCGGGGAGATACCACACAATGGATCTCCATCTCGCACTGCCCTGCCTGCGCCGAACAATCAACAAAGGTATTCAGTCTTTCCAGCCTCCACCCCGGAGTCAAACGCATGCACGATGCTGCTGCGAGGAAGGTGGAATAGTGTTACGGGTTTGGCCTCCTCCTCCGCCTCGCTGCTGCAGCTGAAACGGGCAGTGCTCAAGCGTCATGCATGCATGCATGTATGGAATAACTGATAGAGCCTCCGACGTCAGGCAGTTCATTAGGAAACAACAGGGGTCATAAAAAGGAGTTTGTTTTTCAGTAAAGAGGAAATGGGATTAGTCAGACGGTCATAGAGCCGAGCGAGCGCCTGTGTGTGACTCAGAGGTCTATTCAGAAGTCCACTGATTATGGAGAAAACTCATTATGCCATATTTGCATTTTCACATGGGCTCAAAAGGTCAATCCCAATAAAACTACCGTTGGGTTTAATGCAGCGCAAGTGTCCACGTATTGGATCCAGTAGGGAGACGCTGCTGACGCAGGCCTGCGTTCAGACGCTGCAGAACACGAGCCGCTGCAGAGACACCGTGTGGAGGCCGACGACTTTGCTCCGCAGCTCCACTGAACCCAGATCGCACCAGTAAACAGCAAAACCACTTCTGAAGTAGTCGTTTATTTCAAATGTCTGCTGGGGGAGGGGGTCGGTTCAGTCTGCACCACTAATAACTGCTAATTGTAATTAGCGTGGCAATTAAAGACGTAATTGCGTCTAACTGCCGTAGCTGCGCGTCTCCTGTGGCCCGTCGCCTCAGAGGACATTTGAGAAGCTGTTATTACTCCAGCGCGTCGCTGTGGGTGAAATTCTCGTGTCTGCAAACTGCCCTCGCAAGTCAAAGGTCAAAAGGCTGACAGGGTGGGACGGTCGTGGGCTCCGCTTTCTCACCAGCGCCTTTTCCTTGCTCACGCGTCTCAGCCCCTCCGGCGTGCAAGGGTCTGTCTAAGGAGGCGTGCCCGCGCACGTTAGGTGGGTTCTGCCCCGTCAAACGCCGCTAAGGCACACAAAGGAAAGCGCATCGGGGGAGCACGCCGTGGCCGCGTCTGCGGAGCTGCAGCCCGAGAAGCGACGGCTCTCGTCCGTCTTCATCCGAGACGCTGACTGCCTTCAGTGCAGGAGCTGAACCTCTGCAGCGTCTCCAAGCCGAGCAGACGTTTCTGAACAAACACGGGCAGGAATGAGAGGCATGAGGTTACTTCACATGAGCCCTTAGACAAGAAGTATGCGCGCTTACTCACGCGCTGGGGAACAGGAACATGTGCTGGAAAAATGCAAAAAACCCCTGATTACTGCGCCTTTCCGACATTTCTGGAGCATTAAAACTGGAGATGTTTCAAATAAGTTGAGCTCTTTTGCATTAGGATTGCCTTATCAGGACATAGTGTTGTCAAGCACGGGCTGCTGCTGCAGTTACCGAGCAGGTGACTGATTTTATAACGGCAATTCAGGACGGGGTTGAAGGCCAGGATAAATAAATAAATGAGTGTCAAAACAAGAGAACTAGTTAAACTAATTTATACCCAAACAACTGTTTTCCAGGGAGGGGGGGTGCAGAGGTAACAGTGTGGAACTTTCAGGACACTCAGAAGCTGAAGCGTTAAGAGTGAGAGCAAACAGACCTGCAGCGACTCCAGCGTTACCGGGGCGATGTAAGCGGAGCCTCCGGTGACGTCTCCCTCCACGAGGGATAAACAGGCACGTGTCTTTACTGCAGAGGCCTCTCCTGGTGCATTCACAGAACTCGCCCCACTCTTGTTATCATAAAAAAAGGCACAAACCCTGAAGTGGGAGACAAATAAGCTCCTGAAAGCCAAATCAGCCCGAGTTCCTAATGTGCAAACACACCAAAAAAGGCAGGGGGGGGGCTGCACTTCTGATAACAGAGATTTCCTCTAGACCAGAGACAGACTCCCTAATCAACACAAAAACTGCAACTTGTGCAGACAAGAGGGAAATAATCTGATCCCAAATGGTGGACAAACAATGTCAGGATCAAACGTGATGTTGAATGATGTGGCACAACAGGACAGAACAAAGGCCTTGGTAATAATCAAAGAGCAGTTTGGGCCTTTGGCTTTTTTTTGTTCGAGGCTGCTCCTCCCTCTTACTACTGACTCTCGCTTATCGCTCCTTCATCTGCACTTTCAAAGACATGCCGGGTGGAGGAATTCTTCTGAGCCGGTGGGTCAGACTCAGGCCACTTCCTCTGCAGCCCACCCCGAACACCGGCGAAGAAACGCCGTCTCCCTCCTCCTCCTCCTCCCCGTGTCTCCCTTTACTTCCTGTTCGCGCGCAGTGATTAGGTCAGAAACTGTCTCATTCTCACAATTCCCGGCTTTTTTCCTGCTCTGAATGGGAACACGTGCGCGCTGGCTTAAGGTCTCATGCTTAGTCAGAGTGACTGAGCGCTAACATGTGTCATGGGTGTCGTGTCTCATGACCCCAACGTGCCAAATCAGACAGCTCTGGGGGCAGCGCGCAGACAGATATAATCACTTCCCAAATGGCACCGCTGTGAAATGTCGGAATCGCAGATTTCTGAGGCCGATTGCTCGCAGAGATAAAAAAAAAAACGGTTCCACCTAATCAGATAAGTGAGGGAGGAACATTGGCTGTTTGTTGGTGTCCGCCGAGGTAGCGGAGACTGAGAGACGCTGCTCCGCCGCGCACCGGCGCAGGGGAGGGCTTTCCCGGGATCGGCTCCCGTCTGATCCTGGCGGGTCAGGCAGACGGCGAGGCGGGCAGACAGGCGGCGATTGTGCGCCGCTCCGACACCTGGTTCCGACACAGAAACTCAGTGTGGGGTCGGGACAAAAACTCTGGGGCCCCGGCGGTTTACAGGCCCCAGAAACAGGGGTGCAGCTCCCGCCTGTCAAACTCTGGCGAGCCACAGGTGCCGAGCTCCTCTGCAGAGTCTCCAACAAGGCACAGAGAGACACACACACACACACACACACACACACACACACACACACACACTGTGCTTTGTCTGGAATGGCAGAAGAATTCCCTGCAGACTTATAAAGAGTGCTAAGGAAATGAAAGAATTAATCATAGTGACAGCTTTTGCAGCCTCCTTTCACACACACACACACACACACACACAAACTGCTTTCACTATATCACATAGGATTCACTTAATGTGTACTAACGTGCAGACAGTGCAGAGGTGGAACACGTCCACACTGTTCTTTACCTGTCTGACAGAAAGTCTGCTGCCGCCAGCGTCGCCTCTAGCGCTCAGGAAGTCGCCATATTTGGGCAACTGTCTTAGGAAATGCATTAAGTAAGCGCAGCATGCGTTCTTACGGGAAGAACAGGCGTGTCTTCCTGTCGGTGGGAGTCATTCAGAGCACTACATCCAGTTCAACAAGACAGAACAAATGGCATCACACAGTCCTGTGACAGCAGAAATGATGGCGTCACTGCCGCTGTGGTCAGAGTATCCTTTAGCTTCAGACACAGCCGAAAATAAAGGAAGACTATGTTCTTCGGTATAATGGGACTTTGTTTTAGAGTTAAATAAACGTACAAGCAAAAGGAACGTGCAGCAGAAACTAGTGCAATGATTTAGCGAGGGGTGCAAAAGGTCACCAAACGCGTGCAAGGAGAAACATGCACGCAGCCCATGAAGGATTTAGAAGAACTTAAATTATGTTTAATTACCATAATAAAGTGTTATTATTTAGTTATTTAAGGACACGCGTGATTATGTTATTATTCTATTATCTTGATTATTGATCTCTAAATAAAGAGAAGCCTGTCATTTGCACAGGCCCGACTGTAACTCAGGTGAATGTCAGCTGCTCCTCTTTGTTTGTTAACACCACTCTGAGCACTGTTGGTTACTATAGAGACCTGACAAACTCAAACTCAGACAGAGACATGATCTACAATGGTGCACGCACGCACGCACGCACACACACACACTCACGAGCTTGTTATCTGAGTCCTCTGACATTACAAATAACTGCGAAACGACTCACATCACAGGTGCTGCAGAGGCACAATGAGGCAGAAAAGGTCTGTTTCACACAAACAAAGCACAGGCTTCACCTCTGCCACGACAATAAAGAGGAAAGGATGAGTTTAGCACCAAGTTTTCCATTTAAAAAGATTGACAGGTTGATAAATGGGTGTGTGTGTGTGTGTGTTTGTGTGTGTTCGTTATTTAAGTGGAGGGTGGTGATCTTCCAGCTCAGCATCACTTATGTGGGTGGTGTAACTAATGTAAACACGGGAGTATAGTTTTACAACTGTTAGTGGGGTCATGTGACCGCTTTAAGGAGGGCAGAGCGCGGTTAGAGGCCGCCACCGTGTGGCCGAACAGCGGTACTGCGGCGGGGCGTGAGCGCAGCATCTGACTAAAGATTTAAACCTGCTCCCGTCTATACTTTCTTACTTATAACACTGCGTTTGGATGATAATTGTAAAAGGGAGTAAAGCCCGTTCTCCCGGGATTAACTATGAATGACTCGCTCTCTGTGCTGCTCCATCTGTCCAGACCCGAGGGTGAACAGCAGGTGGATGAGGAGGACGGCTCTGGGTGTGACGGCCTGAAGATGACAATGGGCCTCAAGAGACCCTTCATCACTCCTCATCTATAAATAACACCGAGCCTGCGCAGCGCTGTCCACAGAAAAAGACCTCCGATCACCAGCACAGCCAGTATAGATAGAACAGGCTGCTGTATTTACAGTAAACACATCCACATTTGGGCTACAATTACGTGCTGAAGAGACACACAGATGCAGCAGAAGAAACATTTGCAAAGCGAAAATAAAAACTTGACAAATCTGACCTCAGATCAGCGCCTGAGAGGAACTTCAACACCATCTAAATACGATCATGTTATCTGCTTCCTGTCCTAAGTCCAGTCAGAGAGGAGAAAGAACAGCCGTGTGCCTGTGGGTTAGTTACAGTCAGTAAGTCTGAGTTAGTAACACCAGTACTAATCACAATAATTTAAAAAATGGCTTTAAACTGGGTGAGTTCAAGTCCGAATTCCAATTTAAGACAGAACTGACCCGCTTTGAAACTATAACCTTATCACTGATCAACAATCAATCTTTTTTTTTTTTACCTGGTTTTATAAGTTCAGGACCACTCACGCACCCACAGGCCCAATCCGGACAGGTGAGGGCAAGTCACAACACACGGTAGCCTGTCACGCTTTACTGGCAGTTATTCTTCAACAAGAGACGGCGACCGCATCACCAACTCCTATCTTAAAAGCGGACGAAAAAAAAAAAAAAAAAAGAGTCGGAAGGAGAAAGTCTGCGCCGAGCATGTGAATAATTATTCTGAGAGCAAAT